>JAJQKJ010000481.1:0-47092 GCA_029574335.1 Rana kukunoris
ACTAATCTCCTTATTGGATATCTGGTGTTGCAAAGTAGGACTTGCTACTATAACTTACCTCGGGTTTCAGTGCTTTAATCAACCTACCACTAATGCCCCCAATACTACCCTCTGGAATATGTTCCGCGCTGACTATCTCTACCTCTAGAACCTCCCCCCATCGCCTAGTTTAAAAGCCCCTCTAACTTTTCAGCCATGTTCACTCTCAGCAGATCCGCACCCCAGTTCTCCAGAAACCCAAACCCCTTATTTTTACACCAGCTACTCACTTACTTCCCTAATATCCCTTTCTGGTGTGGATCGAGGTACCAATAGTATTTCTGAGAATACTACCTTGGGGATCCTTTTACTCGATTTAGCTCCTAAGTCCCTAAAATCATTTTTTTCAGGACACTCCCTCTTCCTCTAACTTTTACATTGGTGCCAACATGCACTATGACAGCTGGGTCTTTCCCTGCCCTTCCCAGTAATCTGTCAACCAGATCCCAAATGTGCCGAAACCAAGTGCCCGGTAAACGACATACAGTTTGGCGATTCAGGTCTTTGTGACAGATTGCCCTCTCTGTCCTTCTAATAAATGAGTCCCCTACTGCCAGAAGCTGTCTTTCCTTATTGGGATTTTCCAGCCCAGGATCGGCCTCCCTGACTCTTTCCCCTCTATCGTTCCTGACTGTCACCCATCTACTCTACTTTGGTGCCTGTGGCTCTTTAACTCCACGCACCTCTGTGCTGGCCCTGCCGGCACCTGCCTGGTACAATCCCAGCTCTCCTTTAGTATGAAGGGACTTCTCAGTGTTGACAGTTGCTTCCCTAGATTCAATGTGCTGGGTGTTTAGTGTGTTCCTGCTCCTTAAGAAGGGTTGGGCTCCCTTCAGTCATCTGCTCTTAATCTATCCATCATCATACATGTGCTTCCACTGAGGAGACTCTTTAAATTTTAGTGTTAGGGTCTTCAGTACACAGGGAGCCTTGATGGGCCCTTGCAGCTTACGCATATATTTGCAAATGCCTGCAACTAAACTCCTGTTATTAACACACTGTTAGACAGGTGAATTTGGTTGGTTGCTGATTGGTTGGTAAGTTGAGCTTGGAAATTCTGCGTGTTTTTTGACATGTGTTCGCCCCTTCCAGTGCTCCTTGCTGTGAAGACCTGTTATAGGTAGGGCAGTGACTGTTGTTTTGTTCCCTAGATTCAGAATGTGGGCTTCCTGGGAAACAATGTGCTTACATTTTGCACAGGAAGGAATGCATACATGCTGCAAGATGTACACCGTCACATCTCCACACCCGCCGGGCATTGTACCCACTCATTTATTGGGGATTGGGGTTATACTATGTACAAATCAACTAACAGCTAGCTTCCTGACACTAATACTCAACAATACACAGGTTCTCAACAAGACAATACACAGGTACTCGCAACACACGTGCACTCAAAGAACACAGGCACTCACAGTCCGCATGCACTCACAGCACTTGTGCACTCACAGTCCATGTGAAATCACAGCACTTGAGTACTCAGAGCCCACGTGCACTCACAGTCCACATGCACTCACAGCACATGTATACTTACAGTCCATGTGTACTCACAGCACAAATATGTGCTTATTTTATTAAACTAAACTTAGGCTTTAAGTCCCTTGACCCATTGTCTTGTCTCATGAATGTCAAATTATGTATGAATATGCATACTTTTAAAACCAGAGATGTAACATTCCAGGCACAAATTAAAATTATACTGGAAGAAATATGGAACCTACCTGTAATTATTTTCAATGCTGTGACTCGGAGCAACATGTATTTGAAAGTCAGAACTCCAGATCTGCATACCTGCCTAGAGTAGCGATTTCCAAAATTGTTGGATTAGTTGTAAACCTTGATATTTCTGCCAGTTAAGTATCTAACAATTATTTACAAAAATAAAGTGGACAAAACTTAATGGCAGTGTAATACATTGAGTTAAAAAATAAACTATTAAAAAATGAACCTCTTGGACATAAAATGCATCTAATCTCTATGCAGAATAAACATTAAAACATTAAAAATAATCTATAATTTTAAAGATTAAACATGTGAAATAAAAGTATTTAAACTATGTATTATGCCATTACAGTTTAACAGATCTGTTCACAGATGCTCTTTCTAGATGCCGGAAGACCTGTACGTTAGCAAATAGAGTAGAAGGTTAATTATGTGTTATGTCCTTTAACACATATTTTCGTGGCTTAAGAGTCCATTAATTGGCATCAAAGTTCATTTATGTTCTGAATTTTTTTTCTAGTCGAAATCTTTGTAAAATCAATGTCAGCATGAGAAATTGTTCATGCCGGGTGATTTCTTCCCCAAAATATTTATGCACTCCTAATCCAAATATTATAACATTCTGTGCCGCATGCCATTTTAAAAGGTGTAAGAGGTTATTTCACAGTGTAAACCCAATGTACATTAAAAATAAAAAAAAGTCAAAGAGATTACAATCAATTATAATGCTTCCTTATGTTTAAGAAGTTAATTCATATTTTTATAACAGTGTAATCAAAAAATTGCTTTTAAAGTTATATTAATTTTTGAACCACTGGCAATCAAATTTAGCCCCATACCGTATAGATGTAGCAACATGGTAGAACATAAATACTATTTTATTCTAAAGAGCAAATAGTATGAAGCAAATGTGTGTATATTAGAAGCTGATATTAATATAAAAAAAATGTGTGTGGAGCTCTAAAGCTCTTTCTTCAGGTATTATGACAGAGATATATATATATATATATATATATATATATATATATATATATATATAATATATATATATATATATAGATATACACTGTTACTGCAGTAAAACACTGCAAGAGGCAATGGTCATAATCAGAGAGAGTGTGAAATATTACCAGAATAGAGAGAGATACATATAGATAGGTAAATGACAAACTTGACAAACTGGCAAGCTTCAGAGGAAGCCCTGGAGTGTGAGGAAACACAAAGTATATTCTTCTGATAGATTCTTTTAAAATACTTATGACAGTTAGTTTACTTGAGCTGTCAAGTATACAACATTTGATAATGCTCAAGAGAACTTACCAAGGATGCCATAGCTCCATTAATAATTAGGCTTATGTAAAAAATGTATGAGCAGTACACACCAAGTACCGTCACTTAGAGGGTGCTGCTGCCACTGCTGATTACTCCATTGAATGAATTGACTATATTACAGCAGGTGCACTCTGCAGCAGGGTTTACAATTGTTCATATTTTTGCAGACAGACAAAAAAGAACAGCCTGTGTTTTACAAATGTAATACATTTGTAAAACACAGGCTGTTCTTAAAGGTGATCTTAAAGGCTCCAGGTTTTTTACCTTTGTGCATCCAATGCATCAAGGTAAAAAACCTTCTCTCTGCAGCAGCCCCTAATATTTACCTGTCCATGAGAAGCTCGTCTCTCCGGGTGCTCTTCCTTCCGCCTTATTGGCCGAGACAGCAACAGGAGCCATTGACTCCCACTGCTGTCAATCACTGACAGGAAGCCAATGCGAAAAGAGAAGGGCAGGGCCAAGCCACAGTTCTGTGGGTGGATGGACACACAGAGCAGCAGCTAGCAAGTGAACCTACTTGGGTGCCTCCATTGCAAGCTGCTTGGTGGGCAAGAGGGAGGGGCCAGGAGCACTGTTGGGAGAACTGAGAATAGAAGAATCAGGACTGCTCTGTGCAAAACCACTGGTAAGCATATTATGTTTGTTATTTAAAAAATAAAATAATTTCTTTAATATAGCTTTTAATTCCATTGATGAGGTTTCCACACCCTTACTGGATAAGGATCTTTATGATGGGAGAAATTTCATTGTGATCAAAACTCAGTGGCCTGTAGTGCACGATGCATATGGGTCAAATGTAAATGCTCTTTTCTAAAAAATTGTGTGTGTGTGTTTGTATGTGTGTATTATTTACTGGCACTATAGCTAAAGGTTTAAATCACATACTGTATATTATTTGTTATTTTGGGGTCATTGTAAGTGAATTGTTAGGCCTCATGCACACTGGTAAACTCCTCAGCGTGTTATGCTATGTGTCCATACACACATAGGCTGTTATCAGCTTTTTTTGGCAGGAAAGAAAAAACAGAACTAGTGGAGTTTTTCAGCTGTAAAAACACTCTACTCTGATAAGGGCTCATGCCCACAGGATGTTTTAAAAATGTCAGCGCTACATCAGCATTAAAAAGGGCAGGCGCGTTTTTACATTAGCATTATTGAGCATTTTCCCACCAGAAATTCCGATAGCCAATGTAGCCAATTCCAATGCGCAAAAATCTTATGCATGCTTGGAATCAATTTGACGCATGCTCGGAATCATTGAACTACCGTATTTATTGGGGTATTACGTACTCCGGCGTATAGCGCGCACCCCTAATATGGATCTGTAAAAAACATTTTAGTACTTTTAGTACTTACAGTTGTGGTGTCTTGCGCTGCGTCCATCGTCCAGTCCAGCATCCGTCTTTGGCTCCAGTGGTGTCCTCCCGGCTTCTCCAGCGCTGTCTCGAGTCGAATCCCCGCTTCCCACACTCAGTTTGAATGCCTCCGCCAACATATACCGAGTGCAGTACCTGTGACGTTTATGCGTGAGCACGAGCGAAGCCGAGCCTGGCCGAATGTACCCGAGTGTACTGCACTCGGTATATGTCGGCGGCTCAGTTCAAACTGAGCGCGAGAAAACGGATATCGGCATATATCGCGCACCCACGATTTCCCCCTTATTTTAAGGGGAAAAAAGTGCGCGGTATACGCCGATAAATACACATTTTTCTTGTCTCGTCGTTGTATTGTACGTGACCGTGTTCTTGACGTTTGGAATTTCCGACAACATTTGTGTGACCGTAAGTATGCAAGACAAGTTTGAGCGAACAATCCATCAGAAAAAAATTGTCGGTTTTGATGTCGGAATGTCCGATCGTGTGTACGTGGTATTGGGGTGCACTCCAATCTAGTTACTATATTCTAGTCTACACTGTAGTTTATATGCATTGTATTTTGCTGACTTTGCCTATTTATGAGTTGATTCCAGTCTAGTGGTCCAGAACTCAATTCTAAGTTACTTTGGCGTAGTGATTATACCACAGTATCTAGCAGACTGTGCCTGAACCTTCCTTCTGTATGCTCATTTATGCTCAAACCATCATTCTTTCTAATCTATACCAATACATTGAGCTTATTTATCATTACAACCATCTTGTGTCTATATCCTGGTACTAATTCACAACCACGTTAAAGGTATCCATATTCATGTTCTTATAAGTGCTTGCAGTGTCTTGTCTGGAACCAGGTGTGTCAAAGGGGCTGAGGTTTGAGAAAATGCAAGAAAAAGGTCCCTGCACGTTTTACAAAATTACAGCTGCAGGAAAACTGCATAGTGCCATGTGGTTCCCAGCACGGGGGAAAGCACTGTGATTTGTTGTGGTTTCAGTGCATGGGGGTGTCATTTTTGCAGTGGGTGCAGGAAAGCGTGTGATTTACACGCAGTCCTTTACCTTCTCAGATGTGAACCCAACCTATGGGAACTCATGTTTTGTGGTTTTCTCATCAAGTTTGGGTGGTAAGAGCCTTGCCCATGCCTGTTTGAATCACCATGTTGGTTCGACATGCCACAACGTTCATCTCTATCTTGACCAAAGTCCTATGTAGGCAGAGTGTAGGGTAAAAAGGAAAAATTGCTTTCCAAAAATAGAATTTTTTTATTCTTTAACCACTCAAGACCCGCACGCCGTCCAAAAAGGGGATCTGTTATCCCGGGTGGACATCATATGACATCCTGGAGTTTGTGCGGGGATATCTGAATGATGCCTGCACCTAGAGGCATCATTCAGATATCATTTTCTTCCAGCGGCGATCCTGCGCACCGTACCAAAAATATAATTTTTTTATTCTTTAACCACTTAAGACCTGCACTCCGTCATATGACATCCAAAAAGGGGATCTGTTATCCCGGGTGGACGTCATATGATATCCTGGAGTTTGTGCGGGGATATCTGAATAATGCCTGCACCTAGAGTCATCATTCAGATATCATTTTCTTCCAGCAGCGATCCTGCACACCGTAAGAACGATCATAGTGGCGCTTGATCATTCTGGTGCTTCTCCGGGCTCCCCCATGCCAGAGGGCCCAGAGAGATGATCGCTGTCCGCCGGACGTGAAGCATAGAGATGACTGTGACCAAATGTTCACCATTTATCTCTATGACCGTCGAAGGCCCGGGCGTGATGTGATGACGTCACGCCCGGGTACCTGTAAGTAAACAAACCACAACTGCAGCTAGTAAGAATTTAGTAAGAATGAGTTAGTAAGAATGAGATCTGTGAATTTTTTTTCACAATCTCATTATTTCCAGCCTGGAGGAGAAATTATTGACCCCGCCTGTCTCCTTAAAGAGGACCTGTCACACACTATACCTATTACAAGGAATGTTTACATTCGTGCGTTACAGCGTGTGCAACAATTTTAGCACTAGACCTCCTCTGTAACTCTAAACTGGTAGCCTGTAAACATTTTAAAGTGTCGCCTATTCCTTGTAATAGGAATAAAAGCAATCGGAAAAATATAAAAATAAAAAAAGTGTAAAAAATAAATACATAATTAAAAAAAAATAAAAAAAAATAAAAAAAATTAAAACGCCCATGTCCCCGGTAGCTTGAGCTCAGAAGCGAACGCACACGTAAGTCCCACCCACGTATGTAAACATTGTTCAAACCACACATGTGAGGTGTCGCCGCTTGCGTTAGAGCATGTGCAACAATTTTAACACATTTTATTCCCATGGGTGTTTGGGGGTTCTGAGTAATTTTCTAGCAAAAGAATGATGATTTGTACATGTAGGAGAGAAGTGCCAGAATAGGCCCGGTATGGAGGTGGGTTTTAAAGCCCTGTATTGAAGTGGTTAAATACCACAACGAGTGCTTCCAGCTACAGCTCTAAAAGTGTTTTGTTATAATTTGTACTTTAAAGCATAATAGAAATAAAAAAAAATATATATATATATTCTAGGATGTATTTTTTGGTAGAAAGGACCTTCTCTTGGCAGTTTAGTATTTATTACCATTTGCTTTGATAATTTACTCCAGTGTGCATGTGTTGGAAATACATCTCCAGTGGTTGTAGAAACAAGACATCGGGCAGGAAGTGAAAATTAGATCAGCAGCTTTGACAGAGTAATGAGAGTGAACACCTACCCATCATCTCTGGAGGAGACCAAACTAAGAAATAAGTTTGCCATTATGTGCAAGTATGTCTTGCAAACTATATATGCCAAGTGTTCCTGGAGCCCATGTGGGACTTCTGCTACATTTTAACTCTTATGCCGCGTACACACGATCGGTCCATCGATGAGAACGGTCTGCTGGACCGTTTTCATCGGTTAACCGATGAAGCTGACTGATGGTCAGTCATGCCTACACACCATCGGTTAAAAAAACGATCGTGTCAGAACGCGGTAACGTAAAACACAACGACGTGCTGAAAAAAATGAAGTTCAATGCTTCCAAGCATGCATCGACTTGATTCTGAGTATGCGTGGATTTTTAACCGATGGTCGTGCCGAAGGTTAAATAACCCATGGCGCCCACACACGATCGGGTTTGACCGATGAAAACGGTCCATCAGACCATTCTCATCGGTTTGATCGATTGTGTGTGTTGGTCCTAAGGTTATATCAATTGCAAACGTTAAACATGTACGGCCATGGACAGAGTTAATGAAAATTATTTATTGTCCAAGTTGAAACAAGAAGGTCAGCATGACAGCCAAATGACTAGCATTATGGGAAGAAGAGGTAAGCAATGGCAGCCTCCATGTTTCTCTCCAGACAGAGAATTATACTGTAACCCTTTGCTTAACAACTAGTGAGCAAAAAACTGTCCACCATCTGGAACATTTGTTCATAAAGGATACTTCTTTTTATATACTATATGCATTAGTTATAATTATGCTTTTAAAATCCTTCTTCAAAGAACATCAATTAAGTGAATCTTCCATTCTGAGGTTTTTGAGGATAATAAATGTAAAATAGTCTGCTAAAACCGGAAGTCCCATGGGTATTTTGTATAGGAACATATTGTATTCTTTATGGTGATTCAAACATAATGCTCTCTTCAAAAATGCAATTATTCACTTGTAAAATGATTCACTTATCTGAAGGAGATTGTTAGTCCTAAATAAACTGCAGCTCACTTTCCCTGAAGACAACCAAGCTTGCTCAGCCAGGCACATAAGAGAAAATACTGAT
This sequence comes from Rana kukunoris, assembly GCA_029574335.1. Lineage (NCBI taxonomy): Eukaryota > Metazoa > Chordata > Amphibia > Anura > Ranidae > Rana > Rana kukunoris. The sequence goes on from JAJQKJ010000481.1 coordinate 8,274, forward strand.
CTATGTATAATGCATAATAATTCTGCTTTAAATCATTTAGATGTTGTTATGTGTGTCTGTTGATAAATGTGCAACTAGATCCTCTACCCTCTACTGAAAATTCGAAGAGCCGGTTCACACTGGGGCGACTGGTCAGGAGACTCAGCCGCCTGATAAGTCGTGTCCAATTCTATTCAATAGAACCGCTCTAATAGGAGCGACGCAAGTCACTCCAACTTAGAAAAATGTTCTTGTACAACTTTGTGGGTGACTCGGGGCGACTTGCATTGACTTCTATACAGAAGTAATTTTGCAAGTTGCCTTTGAAGTCGTCTTCAGGACGCCTTGCCGAGTCGCCCCCGAAGTTGTGCCGCCCCAGTGTGAACCGACTCTTAGTTGTTTTTTTTGTTTTTTTTAAAGTGTATTTTTTGGTGCGTGAACTCGAGAGAGAGGAGCCATACTGCAGGAGTTGGGAGTAAGCAGACCCTCCCCCCGGAGGCAATCGCCATCCTTCTCCATGCCCCTGGTGGCAATGACGGGTGTGAGGGGGGCCTCCCACTCACCCCGCCCTACCTGCTCCTCTTGGGAGCCCAACTGGGGCCCAACGGGACCCCAATGGGGCAGAGGGACTCCCCCTATGAGGGAGTGAGGGGGCCTAGCCCACCCAGCCAGCCCCGTAGGTCCTTCGCCTGTCCCCATCAGAGTCCCCCTTAACATGAGATGTCCCCATCAGAGTTCTCTGTTACAGATGTCACCATCAGAGTCCCCCTTTATATTAGATGTGCCCATCAGAGTCCTCCTTCACATCAGATGTCCATATCAGAGCCCCCCTAGAGTCCTCCTTTAAACCCAATGTCCTCATCAGAGTCCCCCTTTACATTATATGTCACCATCAAAGTCCTCCTTTACATCAGATGTCTCCATCAGATTCCTCCGTTACATCAGATGTCACCATCAGAGTCCCCCTTTACATTAGATGTCCCCATCAGAGTCCTCCTTTACATCAGATGTCCATATCAGAGCCCCCCCCATTACATCAGATGTCTCCCCTCACCCCCCTTGTATTCAGAGGTCTCACAGCAAGTTGCCTGTCATCCACCTTCGGACTGGCCGGGATGAGTCAGAGAAACTAGAAGTGAAGGCACAGAACCCTCCAATTACTATCCACAGCAGGGAACAATGCTATAGAGGGAGTGTTCTGGGCACAGAGCTCTGCACCTTGAGGACTTTCCAAAAGAAGCCAAAAGAGCTTCTTGTTTGCAATGTCCGGTACCCTGCACACACTTAAGGGGCCATTATTTTTTCTTTTTTTATGCTTCCCATACACATGTGTTTCTGGTGTCCCACAGACACTTAAAGGGCTGGTATCTTTTATTTTATTTTTTACATTCATTATCTTTGGGGGACGGCACCCCTGCGCCCCCTATGTGCGGGCTGCCACTGACCAGGACTATATTTGCCACAAATTTATATAGTTTTGTGGCCATCAGAAGGGCAATTATAGCAAAGGATATTTTTTTAAATGCATTGAAGGAATCGTGTGGGGAATTTTAAGTCCAAGGAGTGAATATTGTGATGAGAAAAATATTTTCACTGGGATATTTTGAAATTACATTAGTTTGAATTATTTATTGATGATGTGTGGATTGTTTGTCACAATTTATATTTATTTATTTTTTAGATAATGAGGTAGCACAGCATCATTTATTCATTTATGTATTTATTCACTGGTAATATTGTGAGAATATATGTCATGGTGTTTGCAGTAACCTGCACAAAATATTATTTGTAGTTATTGTTATCACCTATAGGTGTGCTGTTATACAGTAGGTAGCGCAGAAGTGATATAAAAATCTTCTTTATGAATGCACTTTAATTGTTTTTTTAAAGATAAAATAAAGGCCCTATATTACATACATTTATAAGTGAATGTATTTTTTGTGCTAAAGTCAATTCATTTCTTATTTATTGGCGTTTCCTTTTTTTGTTGTCAACGTCCTATAGTGACGAAACGCGTTTGGGAGGCTACGCAGTGACGTCACCACACTGAGGAGGAGGGCTTCTACATGCCGGCTGGCAACACTTTGATTTCATGCTGTTTTTATCGTTTGTTTGTAAGTACAACCACATTTTATTAAACCAATTGTTTATGGAGTTACTCTTTCTTCCATCTATATTGAACCATTTGGAGCCTACAGTTACCTCGTCCCTGAACTAACTGTCCATAGTGGAACACCTAAGGAATCCTAACCACTTCCCTACGGCCGTACGACTATATACGGACGCAGGGTGGTTCTAAATCTCCGGGCTGCCGTGTTTTCACGGCAGCCCCTTTCCTCGTTCCCAGCACGCAGCGGGGAACTTGTGTACTGGCCGAGTCCCTTGGACACAGCCAATCACAGATCGCCGCGAACGGCCAATCAGAGTGGCCGTTTGCGATGCGATCTGATGGGCCAATGAGAGATGATCTCATATGTAAACATATGAGATCATTTCTCATTGCCGGCTCTCACAATGACAGCGTCATGTCACTGGAGAGAGCAGACCGATCTGTGTTCCTTATACATAGGGACACAGATCGGTCACCCCCCCAGTCACCCCCCCTCCCCCCACAGTTAGAACACAATGCAGGATACACATTAACCCCTTACTCACCCCCTAGTGTTAACCCCTTCCCTGCCAGTCACATTTATACAGTAATTAGTGCATATTTATAGCACTGATTGCAGTATAAATGTGAATGGTGCCAAAAATGTGTCAAAAGTGTCCGATGTGTCCGCCATGATGTCGCAGTCGCAATAAAAATCGCAGATCGCCGCCATTACTAGTAAAAAAATAAATAATAAAAAATAATAATTCTGTCCCTTATTTTGTAGGCGCTATAACTTTTGCGCAAACCAGTCGCTTACTGCGATTTTTTTTTTTTTTTTTTACCAAAAATATGTAGAAGAATACGTATCGCCCTAAACTGAATATTTTTTTTAAATTGGGCTATTTTTTTATAGCAACAAGTAAAAAATATTGTATTTTTTTTCAAAATTGTCGTCGTTTTTTGTTTATAGCGCAAAAAATAAAAACCGCAGAGGTGACCAAATACCACCAAAAGAAAGCTCTATTTGTGGGGAAAAAAGGACGCCAATTTTGTTTGGGAGCCATATCGCACGACCGCGCAATTGTCAGTTAAAGCGACGCAGTGCCGCAAGCTGAAATTTCACCTGGTCAGGAAGGGGGTTTACATGCCCAGTATGGAAGTGGTTAAGGAATCTAAAGGCTGTGGCTGGGCTATAGTCAAACGTCTGTACTGCTTGCCTTCTGGTAAGCTGCTTATTTATCTGGTGGAGGGTGCACCTTTTGTATTTACGTCACTTGGTGGTGTGGATCGTAAGAGTGTCCTGCCTGGGACTAATCTACCCCTATATAGACACCTTACTGAACATATATTGATGTATGAACTTTGGTCATCACAGTTTCAGAATCTGCTTATTTAACTTTTTAATTTTGGTGCGGCTTTTTTTCTTTTCTTTTTTCTTTTTTCTTTTATTTTTCTGATTTGGACAGACAAAACTGTCAGTTTCTTTGGTATCTGCTTCCTGGCCAAATCTGATAAGAAGTGAATAATTGCATGCATGCATAGAATAATTCCACACTGACAAAAGCTGCAGTTTGAAATACTTCCCCTTTTTTATTTTGGTCTTGACTTAATATATGGTTAATGATGTGCATATTCTTGAATATCCAACCTGCTCATTAATACGTAATATTAGTCTTGTGTCGTTCTGATTTTGTGAGCTATTAACTATTTTGTGTTAGGATGGTGCGAAGCATGAAGCAACAATGCTATATATATATTTGGTTTGTCTGATGTCTGATGTCTGGTTTCCTGCGGTTCGATATCCAGACAGGGGCTTTCTTCAAAGGTCTAATTTCGACTTGTTTTGCAGACAGAGTTCCCCTTTTTCTTCAGATCTTGTGACACATATCTGATAGCAGCATCATGTGAGCAAGGATTGCAAGGGTTGTATAAGATCATTACAAATTATGACTATGTATGCTAGCAATCATTTTTAGCATATCCATAACAGTTCCCCCCTTGAAATGCTATTTTAATCTATTTTAATCTGTTCCTGTCTTAATCCGAGATTCCCCACCCCAGGGCGCGCGGAGTCTAAGGTCCAGCAGGTGTTCCCCAGAGCCTCTAGTGGTGAGGATGGATTTCGCTGCAGCTGAACCCAGGTCGCGGCCCTTGGGTTCCCTACCCTGTCTGTCCCTGTTGTCCTGCCTACTCATGATGTGAGACTGGGAATGTCTGTAGTGGAATGTGTGGTTCTTCGTACTCATCTTTCTCGTGTCCTCATCTTGGTTCACGAATGTGGGGATTCCTTGTTCCACCGCTTTCTCTATACATTTCTTCAGACAAGGGAGTATGCAACAAATTACCAAAGCGAGGAGAAATAGGACGATTAATATAGTTTCTCCTATTTGGGTTAAAATTCTCTGCCACCCGTTCATCCAACTGAAGTATTGGTCCCATGGATCTGTGATGCCTGAATTTTTCTTTAATTCAACTGACAGATTCTTCAACTTTTTAAGAGCTACAGTGACTTGGCCATTCGGGCCGGTGTTGTCTGGGATATAGGTACCTGCATGTCTCCACATATCCAATACACATCCCCCAAGGATTGACTTTGATTTTCTACTAAGTTGGCCGGGACATGACTGTAAGATGTACAGTAAACTTTGGAAAAGTTGCCTAGGTTTTTACCCCTCCCTTCATGGTGAGCATAACAAGTGTAGTTTCCAGGGTATATGGTGATAGCTACCTTGGGTATTGTGGCCCTAGTGTTTATAGGATATTCCTTTTTCCATTTCTCACATGGTAACTGGTTAGTGGAAATGTTTGTGTAGAGGCTTAGGAAGCACTCTTCCTCCTTTTTAGGTATAACTAATGGGACTGTACCCAAATGTGGCACTACCACAGACATAGCAGTTGGTTTTATTATGTTTACTGGCGCTATATCTCATCCATTCTAGCCAGAGATTGACTTCCGAGAGGCCGGTTTCAACCTCCATTGTATCTTTAAAGGTAGGATCCGCTATTGCAACCATGTCCCCCAGGGTCTGTACATGGGGCTTCAAGGGGTTTGGTGGGGGCACATTCTTGACTGGCTGCCATTCATTGTTGTTGTACATATCTTCTAAACGGAAAGATCCTCTATGACCCCAGTGACCCCCTCCGAACCACCACCCCAACACATACTCTCCCTTAACGGATGGGCTCGGATTCCGTATGTTTAGAACCAGTGTCATACTGGGCCCTGGCTTGGTGAGGGTGAGACGGGTTAGCAAAGGCTCCCCCTGGCTGTCTTTACTGTCATAGGCTGGTTGAGGTTTATATCCCCAGGGTGTCCCTGTGTTCCAAGCTGCTGCTCCCCAACTGTCACAATTCTTTCCCCACGACCCTTTAGTGACATATATATATCCCTCTCCGTCACCTTTTTCATACCGTTCTGACCTGCTGTTATGCTCTGGACACGGGAGTATCTTACACGGGTGGAAATCAAATGTGGCTACATGGGTATCAGATGAATTATACCAAAGAATAACCTTCCCATCTTTCTTAGTGATGGCTGCATGTTGTGCCCTAGTCAAACCACACAGACAAAGGATATATAGGATCATGATTTATCTTTTCCTGCTTCCTCGGGTATGGAAGCCTTCTTACAATGGGAGGCGTGTATCCAGGTGTTCTTCCCTGCAACTTTCACCGATGTAGCTGTTATTAGGAGGACCTGGAAGGGACCATCATATCTTGGTTCAAGAGGGTGTTTTCTCACAAATTTCTTTATCATAACCCAATCACTGGGGACCAGCTTGTGTGTTCCTGTATCTAACTCAGGATCTGGAATGGAAGAGAAAACGTTTGCATGGATACGGGTTAATTCGCGAGACAAAGCAGTCACATAATCAGTTAATACATCGGATTGTAACTGTAATTGCTGTGGATAATAACACCCTAATCTCGGTGCTGAACCAAACAGTATTTCATAAGGAGATAAACCATGGCTCTCTTTAGGAGTGTATCTTACACTGAACAGGGCAATGGGTAGACTGTCTGGCCAGCTCATCCCAGTCTCCTGAGACATTTTCAACATTCAGGATTTTATTGTGCCATTCAATCTCTCTACCTTCCCACTGCTCTGAGGGTGATATGGGGTGTGGAAAGCCAGTGTGACCCCTAGGGCTGTCCATATTTCTTTGGTTAATGAGGCCGTGAAAGCTGGCCCCTGATCACTCTCTATGACCTCTTGGACACCATATCCGCACACTATTTCCGTTAGAAGCTTCTTGGCTGTGGTCTTTGCTGTCATGTTGGTCACAGGGAATGCTTCAGGCCAGGAACTGAACATATCGACGATTACTAGAGCGTATTCATACCGGCCACTCTTTGGCATCTGAATGTGATCGATCTGTATTCGTTGAAAGAGATATTGAGCTTTAGCTAGATGTTTCACGGGTGTCTTTTCCGTTCTTCCTGGGTTGCACGTAGCACAAATGACGCATGACTTGCAGAAGTTGTTGGTAAGCGGGGTAATTCCCGGGGCCAGGTAGTATTTATTGATCAAAGAATTCATCAAGGTCTTCGACAGGTGAGAAGCACCATGAGCCCACTGCACCACAGCTGGGAACATGGACCGTGGTAAACATGGTCTCTTATTCACTTCCATGAGTCCATCCTTCAATATGGCTCCCTTCTTTGTCCATGTTCCTTTTTCCTCCTCACTTGCTGCCTCTTTCATTTCCTTCAAGCATGCCCAATCCACAGGAGGGTTCTGCAAGATCATGGTGGCCTGTACCGCGTCTTGTGGCAAAGTTTCTTGTGTCAAAATGTTTTGTATCGGAGTGCCTTGGACGTCCACTCTGCGTACGACTTCTCGCACACCTTTCGCGGCATGTTTTGCTGCAGTGTCCGCCAAGTGATTACCTCGTGCTTCTTGAGTATTCAGTCTGCCACCTTGAGAACCGCCACTCGGGTAGGAAGAAGCAGAGCGCCAATCAGGTCCCTGACTGCTCCGCCAGCTTGCATGCCATGATTAGGGCCTGAAGTTCTGCTTCTTGTGAGCGTCTCATTTTGTGCGTCGCATTTTGAGACGGACAACGGGATTCGATGTCATTTCGAAAGTGAGGCGTACGTTTCGATCACACGTCGAAAACGAGGCGTGCAGCGCACGCTGCTAATATTCGATCGTATTCCGGAAGTGTCTGAATTAGAACACTTCCGTGATTCAATACGAGGCGTGGAGTGCACGCCTGGACGCCATTTTCTTTAGACCCGGAAATGCATGTGCTTTGTGATTGCTTGCAGACGGTGAGTCCAATTTTCTTTTGGGACCTTTTACTATAAATATTTGTGTTGGCACCATGAGAGGGACACCCTTTGATAACGTGTAATGACACGAAACGCGTCAGGGATGACTCCATCGTTGCCACCATTCTATTGACATGCGCCATACTTTCATCTGTATATGTAAGTGCAATTTCAATAAATTTTTATATTGACCTTACGGTGTTACACTATGGCGTCCCCTCTTCTCCTTTCCATTTATATATGCCATCTTTGAGACGGATGACCAGTATTTTTTCCGTGAACGAGAGACCTCTAACCAATCTCGGGGCCATTGGAATCTACACCACAGATATCTGCTGATCCCTTTCCTGAGGGACACCTTATATCAAGATCTGAGCATATACCAAGCCTGACCGACTCTAGAAATATAATTTTCTCAGAGTCCATTTCATCTGGTAAGCCTGCATCTTCACCGGTGGTGGGATTTTTTCTTTTTCACTTCTGAACATCAAGCATCATTTGTGTCACTGGAATTTATGAACTTTATTTTATGAACTTTATTTCAATTTTATGAGTTATGATATTATTTTTATGTTGACGCACAGATCACTCTTTGTGTTTTACACACTATTTATATGTATAGCCTTATAGTTATATTTTGGTATTCTGAGCGCTACACTACCACGTTCCTATTTTGTTTTTTGCTTCTTGTTTTTCAGTAGCCGTGTTTAGCAGCCAAATTTATTCATTTTTAGCAGCGCAGTTTTACACACCACCCCCATTTCTGTATTTCGAAAATTTTATTATTGCAGCAGCTAAACCAGTTATATCTGGTCTTATTCCGGCCATGGATGTCTTTGATTATAGGGCATCCCGGACCGTTAATATAGAAGGTGTCTTTTCCATCACCGGTAATGACTCTGAATTAGGTGGACTCTTTTTAAGACTTAAAAATGTCATGACATCAGAGTTACACATCTTATGGGACATAGCCTTCTTAGAGCAATATATTGCCGAGAGCATGGTTCCACGCAGTCTTCGTTGGAATGTCAATCCACAACAGGGAGAATTAGATCTCAATTCCTGGTATAAATACTTCAACGAAGCTGGGACCAATTTTTTGGGATTTCTTGTTTCAAAAAAAAGGTGCAGATTAACAGCTCTTGATGTAGAGATCAAAGAGCTCAAAGATAAGCTTCAGACACACAAAACCTCCCTTGAGTATAATTCTCTTTCAACCAATTTACAGAGTCATCTTGAAAAGGAAGATAGAGATCAGAGGATTAAAAAACATAAAAAATACTCAAGAGACGTAGGTGACTACAAAAATGGTTGTGTTTTTGGATGGCAAAAAAATGCTACATCCACTCCACCAATGGATACCACACCTGTAGTTGTGTCTGATTTACCATCGCTTCCTGTTCCATCCATGATTCCTGGTGGGTTAGCGGCCCAATTTGGCTCCAGTCATATGACACCAAGGGGTAACAATACCACCATTGATCCCTCCCCTTTACTATCTGGCCATGCACAGTCTAGCCTCCAGATTCCTGATACCCACTATGGAGGCAGAGCTAATGGGAGAGGCAGGAGAGGCGGGCGAGGCCAATCCCGTGGTAACTCTTCACAACATTTACCCCGTCCTTACCAGCGGTACGACGGTTACGTCTCTCCTGGCCCATATAGAGAACACCATGAACCATATTATCAATATCCCCCTCAACATTACACACCCTCCATTTCTACCCAGAATAGATTTTCCCCATTGCGTAATCAAGGTGGTTATAACTCTGATTCATATGGGAGAAACGACCACCAACATATGCCTAGACATTATGTTCAACCTAATACATATGGTAATCAGGGTTTTCGCGAGGACCAGTCCTCAAAGAAAAAAGGTCCAAATCTACGAGAGGGTGCAGAGGGGGTTACAGAATCCAGAAGAAGAAAGAGAAGAAGAGTGTAAGAGGCCTTGGTGTATTTAATCTTAGCAGTAAGACACTCACTAATGCCGAACAGTCAGTACTTGATAATGAATGAATGAATGAATGAATGAATGAATGAATGAATGAAGAACTTGTATAGCGCAGCACATGCGAAATAAATCGCCTCTGGGCGCTTGTTGTTCCTTTCTCCTTTGAGATCAAAAGAGATGCGTCTTGATCTTTCGCCTGAAGACCAGGTAGTTCTCCTCCAGTCGAATGCTGGCTGGTAAGGCGTTCCATAGTCTGGGACCTTGGACAGCGAATCTCCTGTCTCCTTTGGACTTGTATCTGGCTTTCGGTATCTGAAGCCGATTTTGGTTATTGGATCGTAGAATACGATTGGGATTGTAAATTTTTAATTTTTCGCATAGATAATGGGGAGCATTCCCATGGATACATCTATGCGTTAGACAGAGTGCTTTAAAGGTGATTCTGTCTTTGACTGGTAGCCAGTGAAGGGATCTCAACGAGGGTGAGATTGATTCCCAGGGTTTTTTCCCAGTCACAAGTCTGGCGGCCGTATTTTGAACGACTTGAAGACGAGTGATTTGGTACTTGGGAAGTCCGAGGTAAAGGGCATTTGCATAGTCCAATCTGGAGTTTACAATCGCTCCCACCACGACCGCTATGTCTTTCTTGGGAATAAAAGGCGTGAGTCTGCGTAGTAGGCGCAGCAGATAGTGAGATCCGCTGACTACTGCCCCTATTTGTGCGTTCATTGTCATGTCGGCGTCAAAAATGACCCCCAGACTTTTGACTTTGGCGCTAGGGGTGATGACTTTGCCCAGAATGGGCGGGGGGATCCAGGTTGTTATCGATTGATTGCTACGCTTGGCGTGAAACAGGAGAAGTTCTGTTTTCGCTCCGTTGAGTTTGAGATAACTCTTTGTCATCCAGTCCTCTATCAAAGAGAGGCATGTCTCTAGATTGAGGTGGTGATCCTTTTTATTGCAAATGCGGAAGTACAGTTGCGTGTCGTCTGCGTAAGAGTGATATAGCAGTTTTTGGCTGCTGATGATATCAAAAAGAGGACGCACATAGATGTTGAATAACATCGGCGACAGGGGAGATCCTTGAGGGACCCCGCACGATAATGTGCGTTGTTTAGAAGTGAAGGGTCCTAGCTTCACTATTTGCGATCGGTTTTCCAAAAAAGAGGAGAACCAAGATAGATCGCTTTCTGCGACTTTGGCTGTTTTAGCCAGCCGAGTCAATAACAGCTTGTGATCAACTGTATCAAAGGCTGCGCTTAGGTCCAGCAGAACCAGAAGAGAAGATTCTCCTTCGTCTGCGGCCTCGAGAACGTCGTCCCATATCTTAAGCAATGCTGTTTCCGTCCCGTGTCCGGGACGGAAATCCCGATTGCAATGGGTCGAGTAAGTTGTGGGTATCTAGATGCTGTTGCAGCTGCTGTACCACTGCCTTCTCCATTACCTTGGAGAGAACATTTAGGCCTGTTATGGGGCGCCAGTTAAGTGGATCCTTAGGATCCAGGGTGGCTTTCTTCAAGATGGGTTGAATGAAGCCCTCCTTCAGCTGGGAGGGCATTTTGCCCTCCCTGAAGGATTGGTTAATAAGCTGCGTGACAGGAGGTGCCAGGATGTCGGCGCATTCCTTCAGCAGTTTGGTGGGGATAATATCATTTGGCGCAGTGCTGTTGCGCAGAGTGCCGATGATATTTTTAGTGGTCTGAATGGAGATGGGTTCCAGCGTGAACTCACCAAACTGTGGTGAATTGCTGCCGGTGCTGTGTAAATGGCTACGGGGGGGGCTGGGAGGGCAATTATTCTGCTGAATGCTTTGCCGGATTGCCTCAATTTTGTTAATGAAGCAATCCGACAACTCATCGCAAAATTCTTGTGTATCCAAGTTGGGGGCTTCAAGACATTCTGGATTCATGGTCTGAGTGACCAGCTTGAAGAGTTCGCGGGGGGCGATTTAGGGCACCGTTGATAGCCTCAGAAAAATAGTTTTTCTTGGCTTCGAAGATTTGCTTGTAGTATTTCCTGGTAATTGCCTTGTAAATCGCGAGGTTCTCATCTGAAGGGTTTCTTTTCCAGGCTGCTTCTGCCCTTCTACGCTCTTGCTTCAGTAACGCCAGCTGGTTGTTGAACCAGCCGGCGTTGTTTTTCCTGATCTGGGTCTTTCGTTTCGGCGCTATCAAGTCAGCTGACTGCAATAGTGCTGTATTTATGGCCTCTAATGTTTCATCCGCTGTTTGGTGCGGCTGAATTGTGTTTATTTTTCCCCCTAACGTGGCTTTGAAGAGTTCCGAATGGAGCTTCTTCTGACATCTGGTCCAGTGTGTTGTCACTGGATTTGATGTTTTTGTTAAGGGGGGGAATTCGGCAATAATGAATTTGATTGCATGGTGATCTGTCCATGGCAATGGTTCATTTTCCAAGATTTTTATTTCCAGATCTTGTCTGAAAATAAGATCGAGCGTATGACCTGAAGCATGTGTGGGCCCACATACTAGTTGCTGAAGCCCTAATCCTTCCAGGTGGTCGATGCAGGCGTCGGCAATGGGGTCTTGCGGGGAGTTGGCCCAAAGGTTGAAATCCCCGAGCAACAAAAGGTGTTTGCTATTCAGGGTATAAGTGGAGACAAAGTCCGTCAAAGATGGGAGCGGCTGCGACTTGGGGCCGGGTGGCCTATAGCAGAGTAGAATCTGGACAGTCTCCTGGCCGTTTACTTGCAGTTGAAGAGTAAGGGTTTCCATGAATGGAAGCGGGTTTTGGAGGCTTGGTTTTGTGATCGCAAGACGCGTCTTATGGATCACCGCCAGTCCTCCTCCTCTTTGCCCTATTCTGTTTTCCGTTATAATACGGTAGTTTTCTGGCACCAATTCTCCTAGAATGGTGTTACAGTCGGCTGTGAGCCAGCTCTCTGTAATGAAGAGGCAGTCTAAGTCGTGTAGTAGAATGAAATCATGGATTTCAAGTCGATGTTTTACTGCCGATCTTGTGTTGATCAGAGCACATGAAGTGCGCTTAGGTTGGGGTAAACGGCTAAAATTTTTGACGGTCGATCGTCGATCGATCCTCAAAAGGTGCTCAATTCTTAGGGTCTTTTTGGTGATGGCTGGCAGTATTGCGGCGAAACGCCTCAAATCCCAAATGGTTTCCGCGGAGTACCGCCGCTCAGCCATGGTCGCCATTCACCGGGGGAAAAGACGTTCCTTTTGGTGGCGATGAAGAGAGGATTCAATGAATCCTCCCGGCTTGGTCCAGAGGAAGGCAAAAAACCCCTACCGATGCTATGCCAATTTGCCTTTGGTAGGGGAAAAAATTCCTTCCTGATCCCTGAAAGGCGATCGGGCAAGCCCCTGGATCAAGTGCTGTTTAAGTTGTGACAGGGGGGGTGGGGGGGGGAAGCTGACACTGCTGACACGGCTGGGTGTACCAAGATGGCCGCCGACCAGGAGCAGGACATGGGACCCAGGCTGGTATGTAGCCAACTGGGTGGATTAGTGAGCCAGGGGGGGGGGGCTGGTTGTTGAGTCCAGGGGTGGATGAGTACCCACAGTGGTTGGGGTGAGCTCCTGGGGGCTACAATGGAAGATTTGGCCGAGAATGCGGCGCGCCGCTAGGCCGCGGATGAAGCCGCGGCCTTTCCTAAGCCGCGGCGGCCGCGAATCAGTGATGGCCGGCGCGGTTCAGGGGAGCAAACGGGAAATCGCGGGGAGGCTCCGAGGGGAAGGTTTTGCTGACAGGTGGGTAGTAATGTGGGGTAAGAAGAGGGAAGGAGACCCCAGCGTTCAGCCGATTCGGCGGCTTATCCTGACAAGGACGGCCGCCAATCGGTTCCAGGGAAGGTGATGGAAGGTAGGATCTACCTGGGGAGGATGCTTAGGGAGGTGGAGGGGGTGGTGGAGATGGCCCCTATATCAGGGGCTTACCTTGAGGCTCACGGTGGGAGAGAAGAGAACCAAGGGATCCAGGGGCGGCTCAGGGTCAGAGCAGATCTGACGGCTCAAACAGCAGAGGCTAAGCAGGGGGAGGAAAACCCTGCCTGTCTGGCTCCAGGAGCCGTACGTCCTACTGTTAGGACGCACGCCGATTACTACTGGAGTCAGTTCTAGCCCTGGGGAGGAGTCACTCTTTCAGACTCAATCCTGGAGAGCAGGAGAATGTTGGACACTGATAAGGGTCTCAAATTTGCTCCCCCTAAACAGCTGAGCAGGTTTGGCACTTTTATAGATATACAAAAATATATACGGAAAATCAACATCCAAAGATATCTGATTTCCAATACATGCAATTACGAAGACCGGGCTGCAACGTCCGGCACGGTGCATTCTGGATTATCCAATCCATCCCTTTTTAATCCGACTGTGGCGGTAGCACCTGCAGTTAAAATTTTTAAGGATTGTGTGTTAAGAGACTTATCCAAATTGTCAGTTAAATCACCACATCTACCATCCGTTTCCAGTGCGGGCCTCAAGTCCCTCTGTGATCGGAAGGATTTAGTCATACGCCCCGCCGACAAAGGCGGAGGCATTGTGATTTTGGACAAGTCCGATTATGAGACCGAAATGATTCGTATCTTGAACGAACCCGGTACTTATAAAGAAATTCCTACTAACCCTACACACACATATAAAACCCAGTTGCTAAGTCTTGTCAATAAGGGTTATGAGTTGAAAATTTTGAACAACAAAAAAAGAGATTTCTTAGTACCTAAAGTCCCACGCATACCCACCATATATTATCTGCCCAAGATCCACAAACATCCCACTGCCCCCCCTGGCCGGCCTATTGTGAGCGGGATCGATTCGGTCACGTCCCGTATAGGCCGGTACATTGATCATTATTTACAACCTTTAGTGCAGAAAACTCCTTCCTATCTTAAGGATACAGGAGACACTATACGGTTATTGGAAAACACTGTTGTACATGGCGATTATCTACTAGCCACAGCTGATGTCGCTTCCCTATATACATGCATTCCCCATCATTTGGGTATTGCTGCTGTCCAACATTTCCTAAATCAGGAACCTACCCTCGCCTCTTTTCAATGCGAGTACATTTTAGAACTTTTAGAGTTTGCAACCAAACATAATTATTTTTGGTTCAACCAAAGCTACTACCTCCAACAACGAGGGGTAGCTATGGGGGCTAAGTTTGCACCCAGTCTTGCCAACCTGTTCATGGCCAAGTGGGAGGAGGATGTCGTCTATGCGCAGGACACTCCATCATTAGTCCTGTGGACTAGGTACATAGACGACATCCTCCTCCTATGGAACGGCACCCCCGAATCATTAGAGTTATTTTTCAAAACCCTTAATCAAAATGACAGAGGCATTTCACTGTCCTTTGAATACAGTCCAAGTAAAATCAATTTCTTGGACCTTGAGATTGGGCTGGTTGATCGCAAATTTAACTTTCAAACTTTCTTCAAGCCAACGGATAGGAATGGTTTCATTCCTACTGATAGTTGTCATCATAGTTCATGGCTTCGGTCAGTTCCACGCAGTCAGTTCCTGAGACTTCGTAGGAACTGTACGGACCCAGAATCCTATCTGCTTCAAGCCACTATGTTGCGACAAAGGTTTGTAGATAAAGGCTATCCCAGGGCTGAGCTAGATCAAGAAATGCAGAGAATTCTCTCATTAGATAGATCTTCACTCATCTCAATGAAACCTAAACGTGTACCGGATGAAAGTTTTAAATTTGCCCTAATTACATCTTACTCTATTCAACATAGGCAGGTTAAGAATATTGTCGATAGACATTGGGATATACTCAGGAACAATAGTGTTCTTAGACCTTTACTTCCTGAACGGGCCAAATTGGTATTTAGAGGTGCACCCTCGTTGCAGAATCGCATTGCACCCAATGTCATCAATCCCCCAGTAAAAAGTTCTTTTTTTCAGGACTTAGTTGGTTTCTTTCCATGCAGAAAATGCAAGGTTTGCCATCATAACTCACTGAGGGAACGCAGAATCACACACTTCACATCTACCGTGACTAGAAAGGAGTATGAGATTAAACATTTTTGTACTTGCGAAACCAATTATATCGTTTATCTCATCACATGTACATGTGGTAAACAATATGTCGGCCGCACGATTCGCACCTTTTCGATACGTGTAGGCGAACATATTGCCTTCATCAAGGCAGGTGACAGGGACCATACTGTTCCCCGTCACTTTAAACAGTGCCATGACAAAAATCCTTCTGGCACTCAGTTTACAATTATTGACCGCTATATGCCTCCCTGGAGAGGTGGGGCTAAAACAAGGGGTGTCTCAAGATTAGAAACATTCTGGATTTATGAGCTCCAATCTTATCATCCCTTTGGCTTGAATGTTGATTGGGACATCAACTCATTTATAGATAAGTCCTAGTGGTTGTTTAGTATATTTAAACAGTGGTGGATCTGTTTTGGGATGTTTCACAATTTTCAACTCTAGCAATTTTTCATTATGTATGTGTTTTAACGTCATGGTGATTTATTTTAACATTAACGCATATTATTATGTATGCTTCTGTTTGGGAATTCGACTCACTGTCTGGAAGACCCACACATTATTATTACATTTAATTTTCAATTTTTAATGTGTATTTTACTTTGGATCATTTGCTTCTATTTACATTGAGCACTGATCCCTTTTTTGCATACATTGCAGTATTGTGTGACTTACATTATGCATTGCCGTGTCCCGGGCAATGCATTTCTGTATGAGTCCAATTATTAATATATTTATTTTTTTGGCAACACAATTCTGTACTAAGCCATATATTTAAATTATTAATATTTACTTTTGCTTTAATGTCCCATAATATTGAATACCATTTTTCCATTTTTGAACTGATTTATTTCATGTTCGTTCTATTTTGATCGCCACATGCGGACTCATTTTGCAGGTGTTGATTTACAGTTTGGTATTCTTTTTTATTCATTTTGGAACGCAAACGGCCCCCTTAATGAGGGCTGGATTGCACTTCCTTCTGCTATGTCCGCCCACTTTTTCGCCGTCCCCACGAATATCCGTGACGCCTTTTTTCGACGTCCGACTTCACACAAGTGAGCGTCTCATTTTGTGCGTCGCATTTTGAGACGGATATCGGGATTCGATGTCATTTCGAAAGCGAGGCGTACGTTTCGATCACACGTCGAAAACGAGGCATGCAGCGCACGCTGTTAATATTCGATCGTATTCCGGAAGTGTCTGAATTAGAACACTCCCGTGATTCAATACGAGGCGTGGAGCGACTTCACACAAGTGAGCGTCTCATTTTGTGCGTCGCATTTTGAGACGGACAACGGGATTCGATGTCATTTCGAAAGTGAGGCGTACGTTTCGATCACACGTCGAAAACGAGGCGTGCAGCGCACGCTGCTAATATTCGATCGTATTCCGGAAGTGTCTGAATTAGAACACTTCCGTGATTCAATACGAGGCGTGGAGTGCACGCCTGGACGCCATTTTCTTTAGACCCGGAAATGCATGTGCTTTGTGATTGCTTGCAGACGGTGAGTCCAATTTTCTTTTGGGACCTTTTACTATAAATATTTGTGTTGGCACCATGAGAGGGACACCCTTTGATAACGTGTAATGACACGAAACGCGTCAGGGATGACTCCATCGTTGCCACCATTCTATTGACATGCGCCATACTTTCATCTGTATATGTAAGTGCAATTTCAATAAATTTTTATATTGACCTTACGGTGTTACACTATGGCGTCCCCTCTTCTCCTTTCC
Source organism: Rana kukunoris (assembly GCA_029574335.1). Lineage (NCBI taxonomy): Eukaryota > Metazoa > Chordata > Amphibia > Anura > Ranidae > Rana > Rana kukunoris. Next base: position 25,297 of record JAJQKJ010000481.1, read on the forward strand.
ATTTATATATGCCATCTTTGAGACGGATGACCAGTATTTTTTCCGTGAACGAGAGACCTCTAACCAATCTCGGGGCCATTGGAATCTACACCACAGATATCTGCTGATCCCTTTCCTGAGGGACACCTTATATCAAGATCTGAGCATATACCAAGCCTGACCGACTCTAGAAATATAATTTTCTCAGAGTCCATTTCATCTGGTAAGCCTGCATCTTCACCGGTGGTGGGATTTTTTCTTTTTCACTTCTGAACATCAAGCATCATTTGTGTCACTGGAATTTATGAACTTTATTTTATGAACTTTATTTCAATTTTATGAGTTATGATATTATTTTTATGTTGACGCACAGATCACTCTTTGTGTTTTACACACTATTTATATGTATAGCCTTATAGTTATATTTTGGTATTCTGAGCGCTACACTACCACGTTCCTATTTTGTTTTTTGCTTCTTGTTTTTCAGTAGCCGTGTTTAGCAGCCAAATTTATTCATTTTTAGCAGCGCAGTTTTACACACCACCCCCACTCTTTGGCATCTGAATGTGATCGATCTGTATTCGTTGAAAGAGATATTGAGCTTTAGCTAGATGTTTCACGGGTGTCTTTTCCGTTCTTCCTGGGTTGCACGTAGCACAAATGACGCATGACTTGCAGAAGTTGTTGGTAAGCGGGGTAATTCCCGGGGCCAGGTAGTATTTATTGATCAAAGAATTCATCAAGGTCTTCGACAGGTGAGAAGCACCATGAGCCCACTGCACCACAGCTGGGAACATGGACCGTGGTAAACATGGTCTCTTATTCACTTCCATGAGTCCATCCTTCAATATGGCTCCCTTCTTTGTCCATGTTCCTTTTTCCTCCTCACTTGCTGCCTCTTGCATTTCCTTCAAGCATGCCCAATCCACAGGAGGGTTCTGCAAGATCATGGTGGCCTGTACCGCGTCTTGTGGCAAAGTTTCTTGTGTCAAAATGTTTTGTATCGGAGTGCCTTGGACGTCCACTCTGCGTACGACTTCTCGCACACCTTTCGCGGCATGTTTTGCTGCAGTGTCCGCCAAGTGATTACCTCGTGCTTCTTGAGTATTCAGTCTGCCACCTTGAGAACCGCCACTCGGGTAGGAAGAAGCAGAGCGCCAATTAGGTCCCTGACTGCTCCGCCAGCTTGCATGCCATGATTAGGGCCTGAAGTTCTGCTTCTTGTGCGGCCTTAGAGGGGGGCAATGCAGAGGCATGGAGGATTGTGTCTTTGGTAGTGACAGCATATCCGGTATGGTACCTCCCTTCATGATCTGCATATCTTGATCCATCAACATAGATAGTCAGGTCAGGGTCATCCAGCGGCACTCTGCTAACTGTTGGCAGGTGTGTAGTTTCCATCTTCATCATTTCGAGACAGTCGTGAGGGGTATCGTATGGGTCGTTTCCCCCCTCGAGAAGTGGGAGCAAAGTGGATGGGTTGAGGGTGTTACACCTGAGGAGGGAGATGTTATCCGGAAGGAGCAGAGTGCATTGTAGTCTGAGATGTCTTGCTGCTGACATATGTTTCGTTTGTACTTGGTTCAGCACAGCTGATATGTCATGAGGGGCTAGTAGGATGAGAAGGTGGCCCAGCACGAGATCTGCAGTTTTGTCCAGAAGGGCCTGGGCTGCAAAAACGGCTCTGAGGCAGGAGGGTGCCCCCCTAGCTACTGGATCCAATCGACAGGAATAGTACCCGACATGTCTGAGTCTGTTGTCATAAGATTGGGCCAGTACTCCTGTGGCGTGTCCTTCTCTCTCTGAGATGAATAGCTTGAAGCTTTTTTTCATAGTCTGGAAGGCCAAGCGCAGGGGCCACAGACAGGATCTGTTTCAGAATTTCAAAGTTCGTAAGGGCCTCTGGTGGCAGTGTGAAAGGAAAAACAAAATGCATGGAGAGACTTGTGGCCAGCTGGCACCGGAATTGCCTTGATCACAGCTATTCGCTCTTGAGTAAGATGTCTTACACCTTGTGAGATACAATGTCCAAAAAAGACCACTGTTTGCTTGCACCACTGAATCTTCTGCTTTGACGCTTTACAACCTTGTTCGGCCAGGAAACAGAGAAGGTATGGAATTTCTCAACTGATTTAGCCTTGTCTTGTGTAATGTCTTGTATGCTTGTTGCTTGGTCTGCCAGGCGGTCACGTGCCCGTCGTTGTAACTGTGTAACAAACTCACATCCCGTACCATATGTATTGTCAGGGACGCCACTGTCCACCCTAAAACACCTTTCCATTACTGGCCAGTAAGCATCCCCTGCTTTGATTTCACACAGGCTTACCATGTCCCGCCAAGCACAGGAGTATGCCTTCTGGATCTGGGCAATCCTTCTGTAAAATGGCATGGGCTGTTTCTCAGGGTCTGGTAGACTGGTTACAAGGGATGATGCTTGTTGAGGGTTAAAGGTCACATACATCATGGGTGCGCCTAATGGTGCAGGCGGCATTTCCCCCCTTGGTATGTGAGGTATGTGAGGCTGCAACCCATGGGGTGGAGGTCTCCAGTCATTCCCCTGTTGTGGCAGTTGAAGAGGTAGTCCCCTATTTGGTGGGGGGGGACCATACTGTATGGTGTCATGCGAATCACCTGTGGGTCTTCCTGAGACATTTGCCATGTCCTCGGAGAAGGGTTGTGAAAGAGGAGGGGAATACAGTGGGAGTGAGTACCTAGCACCCACTCTGGCTTTTTGCACTGCTCCCAAAGGGCCTGCGGATGTAGGCCGTGCTGCTGTGGATGTGGGATGGGGATGTGAGGATGTCACTCGGTCTGATTCCATACAGACTTCCTGCAGTGCCCTTTGAGGTGACTGGTAAGGGAAGTGTACTGGTTCATGGCCCTGGTAGGGAAGTGTAGTTGCCCTGGTGTCCACATTCGACAGGCCTCCAGACACTATAATCTGAGTTGGGCCATGGCTCCCATGACTGGCTGAACTAGGGGTGGTTGCAGTTGGATTGACGCCCCCCTTGGTCACTAGTACTTCTTGGAGCTCAGGTGAGTGGCAGTGACTGCCACTGCTTGCCTCTGCCCCGTCCTCATCATCTTCTAACATCATTAATGGGTTAACGTGGTTAGCATCTTCCCTGTAATATGCTCCGGTCTGGTCTAACACTGGGCATATAGGGATGGGTGTACCAATATGGCCGTCACAGGAAGTAGTCATAGGGAGTCTTCCTGTGTGCTGAGTGGGTGTGTCAACACTGTTGGGTGTAGCAAGATGGCTACCATCCCGGGGAGGTGCCGTGGGTGGTAAGGGAGGTGGTACATTGGGGCGGAGCCTGATGGGAGTGTCAAGCGAGGGGGTGGTTTCTGAGGGGCAGGGTTTCCTGTCTTGTGTTCGGACTCCATTATAGGGTGGTGGCCTTTCGACCAATGTACTTTCTGGTTTATGATACACATATACAATATATCCATGTTGATTTGTCTCTCGCTCTACAAACCCCTCCCCCTGAATGGCTTTCGATACTCTGTACCAGGCTTCAGCTGTAGCCAATAAGCCATGATCAGACAACAAACCCTTTTTTTCGTTTTAACAATATCCGCCATTCCTCTGGTTGCAATCTCCCACCCATATGCATGTTGATGTCACATATTCTTGCAAGCTCGTTCACCTTCTTAACTGCTCCTCTTCCTTCCCTCTCTGCAACCAAGCTGCACACTAAACTCCCTTCCACCGGCTTCTGTAATTTCTGTCCCATTTTTTTATCCCACTATATAAGGAAAAAACACTTAAGTTTTGGCTGCGTGTAATCTTGAAATCATTCAATCTTTCTCTTAGAACAGCAGCGCTGCCACTTCCTCTTTTTAAAAGTACACTTTCTCTTTTTTTTTTTTTTTAAACGAAAGTGTCTTTAGGCTGCTGCAGACAAACAAAGCTTGTTTAACAAAGCAGCAATTAAATCCAGTGTGTTCCTTCAAATATCCACTCGTCCCAGAGGCAAACCCAGACTTCTGACTCTATCCTTTTCACTCTCCTCACACTTCTCTGGCTGTTCTGGCTGGAGTGGACACCTTATAGGTAAGTATCCCCTTTCTCTAGCTTCACCTTCTATCGCTGGCAATGATGCACCGACTACAATTCTAACAGGGTAATGCACATTTAATCTAAACACTAACAGGTCTGGAACATCCACCAACAAAGGTTTCAGGCCAAGAATTTCCTCCCTGTACCCTGGGGTTATCACTTTCACCAGCCCCCAGCCTTCTGAATGAATTCCCAACAGTAGTCCACAGACACATTCAGGACATGACATTCCTGGCTCATGCGATGGAAAGATGAGACCCCAGAACAACTGTCACAGGATTATCATGTACATCTTCCTACATGTACCTCTTATTTAATACCTGATACCTGGTTATGCGCCCTCTCTCCGGCACACTTTGCATCAACCCTGAGAGAAGTTTGACCACGTTTCACAGCCAGTTATCGCATCTGTGACCCTATTCCGTTCTGCCTGTCTCATCAACCCACCAGAAGCCAGCACATGTAACAATAAACCAACAGGATATGTGACAACCGCAGTGAAGTACAGGATTATCAGGTCCTCACGGGATCCCCACGCAACTACTATGCGTTCTCCTGACGCCCCCTCCTGGTCATCCGTGCTTCACAGCACAATTATTTATCCCCCAGGAGGAGTTTGACCACGTCAATTCTCATCCGTGACTATATAATTAATCCTCTTATTCCCAACAGCCGTCACAAGCTTGACAAAACAGAACAGGAAACAGGAAACAAATATACAGGCAGAAGATTACCAGTTATGCAGGTTCTTATAAATGACCTTCGGGCAAGCTATAAGCTATATATTACCTGCCTTTTCTGATCGAGGTAAGCCGACACGGAAACAAGAACCAACCAAAACCACGGGACAGGATATAAACAGTAGACATTATTAAAAGTCTTACCGTTCAGTCATCAGAGAGTGATCAATTCTCCGTTCCCTGTCGTCCACGATGGTTCGTCCCAGTTCCCTCTCGATCGGCTTGGCCCTTCGAATCAGGAAGCCCGAAAGCCCCACGTTGGGCGCCAAATTGATTTGGACAGACAAAACTGTCAGTTTCTTTGGTATCTGCTTCCTGGCCAAATCTGATAAGAAGTGAATAATTGCATGCATGCATAGAATAATTCCACACTGACAAAAGCTGCAGTTTGAAATACTTCCCCTTTTTTATTTTGGTCTTGACTTAATATATGGTTAATGACGTGCATATTCTTGAATATCCAACCTGCTCATTAATACGTAATATTAGTCTTGTGACGTTCTGATTTTGTGAGCTATTAACTATTTTGTGTTAGGATGGTGCGAAGCATGAAGCAACAATGCTATATATATATATTTGGTTTGTCTCATGTCTGATGTCTGATTTCCTGCGGTTCGATATCCAGACAGGGGCTTTCTTCACAGGTCTAATTTCGACTTGTTTTGCAGACAGAGTTCCCCTTTTTCTTTAGATCTTGTGACACATATCTGATAGCAGCATCATGTGAGCAAAGATTGCAAGGGTTGTATAAGATCATTACAAATTATGACTATGTATGATAGCAATCAATAACATATAGAGTATATAGGATATATATGAGATATAGAGCATGTGGAGCATGTGTTTGCGCATTGAAATAAGCATTTCACCATCTTCCTTTGGCCATTTTTAGCATATCCATAACATTTCTTTTATATAATAAACCATGTAATGCCATCAGAGATGTCTAAAGGGAGACTTTTCCTCTTGATTTCATGAAAGTGGATGTTACACTATAATCTATTATTAGGTAACAGGTGGAAACAGTTAAAATAAGTCTGTTGGTAGTAGTGGTGAATCTGTAAAGTCTCGGTTGAGATTTAGAACTTTTACAAAGCAGAGACCTTTGGATATTATGTATGGGTAGGGGTAAGCGCAAAACAAATATACTACCACAGAGACACCATCGCTGAAATTTATGATTCAAAATTAAAAAAAAGGAGAGTGGAGTGGAACTTTGGTTATGCCTCAGTGGAGTATGAACAAAAAATATAAATACCACAATTGGAAGAAAATAGAAAAAGTTTTATTTGCAAACCATGGACAGAATTTCTAAAAATCTATTGCAATTTAAAACAAAATACAGTTTACTATATCTTGTATCCAGGATGTGCAGGTCCTGATGAGAGATGACCTTCAGATAATATTATTTTTATATAAAAATAATAGCGATCGGAAATTATAGTATTGTTTCATTTATATACAGTAAATGACTCCCTCTTGTGGTCACTCTAAATTTTACCCTGGATGAGCATTTTACTTGCTCCTAGTCAAAAATATGTAAAACATGCTATAAAATGTAATGATAATATTGTACCATCATATTAAATGTCTGAATAGTTTTTTTTATACAGTGGTGATATCTGTAAGGGACAATTTACATCAATATCTTGCTTGAATGAGCACCTTCCCACAATCTGTGGCAACACATGTTGAATGTACTGACGCATTGCGGTGCCATTAATTTTGAATAGTACCTCATTGCACTAAGGCAATGCAGATGTGTTGTAAATGTATCATAGTACGCTAATGGTGTAAGAAATGGAATGTGGGACTTTAAATGAGGCAATTGACTTATGGTATGATAAGGGTGTGTTGCTTTTAAAGTTTGTTGCAGATCCAATTTTTGGAATGTCTTTGATGCATTGGCAGCCTATTGATTTCAATAGGCAGCCTTAATGCAACATACATCAACAAATGATATAGCACATATTAACTCACCGCCCAAATGTAAATAGGCCCCTATACTTTTAAATTGTATTTAAACTCTTGGAAAAGCATTTAGTTGTGTGGAGCACTGTGAGTAAAACTGGTTCACATAATTTTTTGTTAAAAATTACAGTTTTACCCTTAGTTCAGGGTTTTCCCTGTGTGCTGTACATATGCTGTGGACTCATATGAACTTCATGTTGATATGTCCAGTCTCCAGAGGAGAAAAGTGACGCTACAGCTGAGTTGAATAATCATTATCAATTTAGGTAAATAAGAGCTGATGGTTACATCTTTCTGATAGGATCACCTCGAATGATTTGACATGAATGGGTGCCATAGAATATTTGGTTGAGGTGGTTGGGTTTAGGCATACTTACATGTTTGTGCTTTTAAGATGTAGAGGTCATAGCATTAATTAACTAAATTATTAAATTGTGTTTTTTTATACAACTCTTTTTTATTATTGTATGAGAAATCATCTGAGAGATAAACTGTTTGCAATGTGCTGTTAAGGCCCCGCACCTGGCTTCTGTAAAAATGCATGGGTTAAATGCTCATTTGGTTAGTGGGGAAATAGTTAGAAACACTTTACCTACTCTTTTTTAGGTTTCTTCCACTCATTGCAACCAGCCCCTTGAAGCCACTGCATTGGTCACAGCTCTCTGACATTATCACATACAAGACAAAACCAGTAGTCCTGTAAAGCATGGCAAGACATCAAGGGTCCGTTCACATTCTGGAGGAGAATGCCGGCTGCTGGGGGGACCAAAAGAATAAGGTAAGCATTTGTACTGTTTCCTTTCCCCTTCCAGTCAAATGTTTTATTTATCCTATTCGGCGCATAGGGGACCCCACTGCATCATTAAATTGAACAGCAGACAGGAATAAGAATTAAAAAAATACAATTCAGAACATAGTGCATTTCTTTATTTTATGTGATAGACCTTCCAAAGGTGTTAGGCTGAGCTAAAATGACTAATTTGGATGGATTAAGCAGTGAGCCTGTAGAGATTAATGTTATTACCATAAAAGTTCCCGATATGGGCTGTTGAGGTCCAGAGGGTGCACATCATTTATCAAATGACCACAGGTTGGGCTCCAAGGGAATCAAAGAATATACTGTACATTAAACCTGCCTCAAGCTTAGAAAATTCAAGGTGAGCACATGATAAATCAAAAAAAATCAAAAGCAAAGATTTTTTGGGTGAAAAAAAATGTCAAAAGATCAGTAGATCCAGAGATATATGAGGGCCATTCAAAAAGGGTCAACATGGACTTACGTGTTGTAAAATATATGTACAGGTAGTATTTAAAATGGTAATAAATTCAAAAGCAACCATTTTTTTGGGGGCATTCTTTCTTTTATTTTCATCTGGTGATCTGGCCTGTAAATCATTTGTTTTTCATAAGAACACGCTCTCCTTTAAATGTATCAAGTTAGAGTGTTGAGACAAACAATTTACCACTGACAAGGATTCTTACAACAATCACTTTTTACTTATTTATTATATTAGTTATGTATTTATCCCAAAATTAAAAAATCGGGTGCTGTAACTGTTTGTGTAAATGCAGTGTAAGCTGGAGTTTGGCTTCAGCTCAGAGTGAAACTTTTGCCAGTGCGAGGACAACTTTCTGTGGAGCATAAGAAATTGTGTTAAAATTGAAGCAAGAACTAACATCAAATTGATGGTGAAACTTGATTGGAATAATGAAGACATACAGTAGTTACTGCTTTGATAAAAGTTTATCACCAAAACAAATCAGCAATTTACAAATGGATAGCCCAGCCCATTTAAAAAAAGGATGAAAGCATTGAAGACTATTAATGAAAGGGCAGACCATCAACATTAGTTTGTGAGGAAAAAAAATATGCTATTTGAGATTTAATCAAGGATGGCTGATGGCAGAAAAAGTATCTAACAGCCTGGACATCTACGTAGGTTCTGTTACACAATTTTATCTCCCACAGTTTTATCTGAGAAATTAAAGCTAAGCAAACGGTCTGCTCATTGGGTACCGAAATTGCTGTGCCCAGTTCAGCAACAGACAGGAGCAGAGCTTTCAAAGGAGATTCTGAACAAACGTAATGAAATCCAGAGGACTTTCTGAAGCGAATTATAACTGTAGATGAAACATGGCTTTATAACTATAATTCTGATGTCAAAGCTCAGTCGAAGCAATGGCTACCTAAAGGAGGAAAGAGTCCAGTCAAAGCAAAAGCAAGCTGGTCAGAAGAAATTAAACATTGTGGAGATTGTTTTCTGGGATTCTGAGGGAATTCTATTAGTTGACTTTTTTGAAGGGAAAAGGACAGTAACATCTGCTTATTATGTAACAGCTAGTCAAAAAGATCTGTGGAAAGCTCAATCAAAGAGTCATCTTCCACCACAACAATGTCCCTGCCAATTCCTCTTAACAATCAAGATCAACATTGTGAGAATGTTGGTGGGAAATCATTAATCATCCTTATTTTGCATTCTCTGGCTTTTTCTTATTTCCCAACTTGAAAAAATGTTTAAAGCCTCGTACACACGAGGCAATTCATTTGTTCAAATCGGTCGGACCGACCGATTTGAACAAATCTGTCTCTTTGGATTTTGGTTTGCTTGCGTGTACACACGAGCAAACCAAAATCCCCGCCAGCAGACAGCGCGCTGACGTGTCGGTGACGTGGCGGTGACGTTGACGCCGCCACGTCACCGCACCAGGAAGTAAAACACTTCCGCGCATGCGCCGAATCCATTCGGCGCCGCTGCGAGACGACATGTCTGCTGGTAAGTGTACTAACCAGCAGACATGTCGGGCGGACGGGTTACCATCCGATAGATTTCAAAGCATGCTTTGAAATCTGTCGGGTGGCTAAATCCGTCGGCTCGCCCGTACACACGATCGAATCTGTCTGCTGGGACGGTCTAGCAGACCGTTTCCAGCAGACAGATTTGATCGTGTGTACGTGGCCTAAAGGATACCAATTTTGATACCATTAACCACTTGCTTACTGGGCACATATACCCCCTTCCTGCCCAGGCGAAATTTCAGCTTTCAGCTCCTAAACAAAATTGGCGTCCTTTTTTTCCCACAAATAGAGATTTCTTTTGGTGGTATTTGATCATCTCTGCGGTTTTTTGCGCTATAAACAAAAAAGTGCAAAAATTTTGAAAAAAAAACCACAATATTTTTTACTTTTTGCTATAATAAATATATTTTTTTTGGAAAAAACAATCTTTTTTTTCTCAGTTTAGGCCGATATGTATTCTACATATTTTTGGTAAAAAAAAAAATCTCAATAAGCGTAAAGTAATTGGTTTGCACAAAGGTTATAGTGGCTACAAAATAGGGGATAGAATTCTGACAATTTTTTTTTTTTTTTACTAGTAATGCAGCAATTTACGAATTTTGGCAGGACTGCGATATTGCGACGGACACATCGGACACTTTTGACACATTTTTGGGACCATTCACATTAATACAGCGATCAGTGCTATAAAAACGCACTAATTACTGCATAAATGTGACTGGCAGTGAAGGGGTTAACAATAGGGGGTGAGGAAGGGGTTAAATGTGAGTCCTGGGTGTGTTCTAACTGTGTGGGGGAGGGGGGTGACTGGGGGAGGTGACCGATGCTGTCTCCCTATGTACAAGGGACACAGCATCTGTCACCTCTCCCTGACAGGACGTGGAGCTCCACGTCCCTGCTCTAAAACTGCCGATCGGCGGGTACCTGGTGGACATCGCGACCGCCAGGCACGTGCATCGGCATCTCGGGGACGCGCCTGGTGTGCGCGCGCGCCGCCATCGGCGCGCACACCCCCCAATGGCCAGAGAATACGATGCCGTCAATTGACGGCGGCTTGGATATTCAGATTCACCTTGCCGCCGTCATTTGACGATAGGCAGGGAACCAAGTGGTTAATGATGGAAGGCTGCTTTGACATGGTTGAAGCGGAGTTCAACCCAAAAGTGCAACTCTCGCTTATATGCTTCCTCCCCCTCCGGTTCCACAGGTCCCCTTCCCAATTTCTGGAGATGGGCCGTGGCCCGATCTCCCAAAAGTTCGGCCCCCTTCCTCCTTCTTCCGCCTCTGGGTCAATTAGAAAGCGCAGTGTGATTCATGCACGCGCAGTAGGGAACCAGGAGTGAAGCTGAAAATCTTCACTGCCTGGTTCCCTTACCAGGAATGGTGGTGGCAGCTCCCAGGAGTCGATCTGAAGTTCAGCTGGAGTACTGAGATCTCTCCCAGGTAAGTGTCCATATATTAAAAGTCAGCAGCTGCAGTATTTGTAGCTGCTGATTTTAATTTATTTTTCACCCAGGCTGGACCTCCTCTTTACGTTCTCAGGACCCTCAGTTCCTCTGAGATGGCATAAATGGCTTGGATTATCGCTTTACAGAAGTGTCTTAATGTGGATGGTGCTTATGTAAAAAAATAAAGCTTATTTGTAAAATTGTTATAATGAATGGACTGTATTTTAGGACAGTAAAAAAAATAAGCTGTACTGAGCTTTTTCAAGCTGCAGTGTGCAAGAGGCCTAAATGCTATTTTTCATATAAAGCTTTACCCCACTTCCTTCTTCTTCTTCTTCTTCTTCTTCTTCTTCTTCTTCGTCTTCATCTTCTTCTGCACACAACTTCCTAGAGGTCCTTTACTGTGAATAATAGAGGACAGTTTGCCAAAATAGAAGGCTCAGACTCAGTTAACAAAAGGGAACAGATTTAGACTTGACTTTAGGAAAATCCTAGACTAGTATATAACGTCAGCTGCTGGAGTATCTCAAAGTACTGATATGCAATTCCCTAATAAATCAGAATCTATGTTAAAATATACTATGCATCCATTTCTGGTCCGACTGAATATATTTTACAGCACTGGCTGCCTATGGTGCTTGCAGCCTCTGTATATAAAATATTCTGTAATATTTGATAGACATGGAGCTGTTTATTGTTTGCATACATCTATTTGCTTATGCCTAAGTTTGTTTTAGTATTTTAAAATTGGAATCATTTGTACAGTGGTTATAAAGTGATTTATAAATAGATTTAACTAGAGCAGTGGTCTCCAAACATTATAAACAAAGGGCCGGTTCATTGTCCTTCAGACTCTTGGAGGGCCGGACTTTGGCCAGCGGGAGTGAACATTTTTCTGGCATCAGTGGGAGTAAACATTTGGTATTAGGGGGAGGAATAGTGCCCCATTGCTGGTATCATAGGGAGAAATAGTGCCCTATTAGTGGTGTCAGTGGGATAAATGGTGCTCCATTGTCGGTGTCAGATGGCAGAATAGTGTCTTATATCATTGGGAGGGATACTGCTCCAAGGGCCTGATAAATGCAAGCAAAGGGCTGCATCCGGCCCTCGGGCCGCAGTTTGAAGACCACTGAACTAGAGGATTTGATGCTTTTGACTCTGAACATACTGTATAGGTATGCAATTATTTATGATCTGCAGAGAATCATGAAATGTGCGGATCCAGAAAGTCTTTATTCAGCTTTTTAGTGTTGGTTGCGATATTCAATGAAAAAAAAGTGATAAAAAAAATCCCTCCTATTCTGCTACTCTTAGGCCTTGTACACACTATCAAATATATCTGTTCAAATCGGTCGGACCGACCGATTTGAACAGATCTGTCTGCTGGCATTTTTGTTTGCTCGCGTGTACACACGAGCAAACCAAAATCCCCGCCAGCAGACAGCGCGCTGACGTGTCGGTGACGTGGCGGTGACGTTGACGCCGCCACGTCACCGCACCAGGAAGTAAAACACTTCCGCGCATGTGTCAAAATCATTTGGCGCGTGTGCGAGAAGACATGTCTGCTGGTTAGCATACTAACCAGCAGACATGTCGGGCGGTCGGGTTCCCAGCCGACAGATTTCAAAGCATGCTTTGAAATCTGTCGGGTGGCCAAATCCGTCTGTTTGCCCGTACACACGATCGAATCTGTCTGCTGAAACGGTCTAGCAGACCGTTTCCAGCAGACAGATTTGATCGTGTGTACGAGGCCTTATACATTGATTATTTTATCATCATCAATATTTAATACTTAATTCAGTAATAAAAGATTAATTAATGTAGGGCTACAACTAACAATTATTTTCATAATCCTTAGTTGACTGATTATTGTTTGGAAAAATAAGATAAAAACCTCAAAAAAAAGTGTTGTGTATAATTCAGTTAATATGTAAGTTTAAAAAAAAGACAATTTATTCTTGAATGTCTATATGCAATGGTAATTATAAATAACCAGCTATATGGTTAGGGAAGAAAATATCTAACCCACTCTGAGGATGACAGGCAGAGAAGATGTATACACTATTAACCACTTTCCCACCGCGCCATAGGCATTTTACTGCTACGGCGCTGTGGAGTTATCTTGGGACGACGTCCCTGGGACGTCGTCGTGCACTTCTTCGATTGCGCGTCCCCTGTGTCCATGCTCGCCGGGTCTAGAAGAGACGGCGCATCACGGATTACGGTAAATTGCCGCTGATAGCGGCCGTTTACCACGTGATCGCGCCGTCAAATGACGGCGCGATCACTTGCAAACAAACCGGCGTCATTTGATGACGCCGGTTCCTCCCTCTCCTCTCTGTACCGTTTGGTACAGTGTGAGAGGAGAAGGGGGGGGGCGGGCGGCAGCAGCAGCGCTGTGGCTAGATCTGTGACAAATGCAGTCACAGATCCAGCCATCCATCCCAGCTCAGCCATCCCTGCCCCAGTACTCTGCATTACCCCAGTACTCTGCAATACCCCAGTACTCTGCAATACCCCAGTAACCTGCACAATACTCTGCAATACCCCAGTACTCTGCAATACCCCAGTACCCTGCAATACCCCAGTACCCTGCACAATACTCTGCAATACCCCAGTACTCTGCAATACCCCAGTACCATGCACAATACTCTGCAATACCCCAGTACTCTGCAATACCCCAGTACCCTGCACAATACTCTGCAATACCCCAGTACTCTCCAATACCCCAGTACTCTACAATACCCCAGTACCCTACAATACCCCAGTACCCTGCGCAATACTCTGCAATACCCCAATACCCTGCGAAATACTGTGCAATACCCCAATACTCTGCAATACCCTGCGCAATACTCTGCAATACCCCAATACTCTGCGCAATACTCTACAATACCCCAATACTCGGCAATACCCCAATACCCTGCGCAATATTCTGCAATACCCCAATACCCTGTGCAATACTCTGCAATACCCCAATACCCTGCGCAATACTCTGCAATACCCCAATACTCTGCAATACCCAAATACTCTGCAATACCCATTTTTTAAAGCACCCCTGTCCCTGTGTGCTCGCATGCAGAAGCGAACGCATACGTAAGTCCCACCCACATATGAAAACAGTGTTTAAGCTACACATGTGAGGTATCTCTGCGAACGTTAGAGCGAGAGCAATCAAGATCTTCTCTGTAACTAAAAACATGTAACCAATAAAAGTAATTAAAGCGTCGCCTATGGGGATTTTTAAGTAGAGAAGTTTGGCGCCATTCCATGAGTGTGTGCGCAATTTTGAAGTGTGACATGTTGGGTATCTATTTACTCAGCATAACTTCATCTTTCACATTATGGAAAAAAATTGTGCTAACTTTACTGTTTTTTTTTTTTAAGCACAAAACAGTTTTTTTTTTTAAAACACGCGTTCAAAAAATGTCTGCGAAAATACCATGCAAGATAAAAAGTTGTAACGGCCGCCATTGTATTCTCTAGGGTCTTTGCTAAAAAAGAATATATAATGTTTTGGGGTTCTATGTAATTTTCTATCAAATAAATGATGATTTTTCCATGTAGGAGAGGAATGTCAGAATTGGTCTGGGTGTTCCAGAACGCCTGATGGCGTTCCCTGCATGTTGGGCCTCTGTATGTGGCCACGCTGTGTAAAAGTCTCACACATGTGGTATCGCCATACTCGGGATTATATTGTGGTATGCATATGCTGTGTGTGAGAAATAACCCGCTAATATGACAGAAACAAGATTTTTTATTTTTTTTTACAGAATTTTCAGTCGTTTTTCTTTTATAGCGCAAAAAATAAAAAATCCTGAGGTGATCAAATACCACCAAAAGAAAGCTCTATTTGTGTGAAAAAAGGACAACAATTTCAAATGGGTACAATGTTGTATGACTGAGTAATTGTCATTCAAATTGTGAGAGCACCGAAAGCTGATAATTGGTCTGGTCAGGAAGGTGGTTTAAGTGCCCAGTGGTCAAGTAGTTAAAGGTTGAATCTGGTACATATACTCAAATAGATATTTTAAAGGCCCTAAAATGCTGTTTTGCAGATTTTCAGACAGGACTGTAATATAATATTGTACATGATATTCTCCTTTGAAAATGTTTGTTTTAAGAACGTTTGTTTGACTTTCTAGTTGTTATGGGGTCAAATCGACGTTTGTTTTCTACCACAGTGATGAGAAAATTTGAAGGAACAGAACAGAATACCTTTCTTGACATGTTTGGGCAGTGTGTGTGGTTTTCATACAGACATTGCATATAATAACTTTAACCACTTGCTTACTGGGCACTTACACCCCCCTCCTGCCCAGGTGAAATTTCAGCTTCCGGCACTGCGTCGCTTTAACTGACAATTGCGCGGTCGTGCGACATGGCTCCCAAACAAAATTTACGTCCTTTTTTCCCCACAAGTAGAGCTTTCTTTTGGTGGTATTTGATCGCCTGTGCGATTTTTATTTTTTGCGCTATAAACAAAAAAGAGCGACAATTTTGAAGAAAAATACAATATTTTTTACTTGTTGCTATAATAAATATCCCAATTAAAAAAAAAAAACACATTTTTTTTCTCAGTTTAGGGCGATACGTATTCTTCTACATATTTTTGGTAAAAAAAAAAAAAAAAATCGCAATAAGCGACTGGTTTGCGCAAAAGTTATAGCGCTTACAAATAGGGGAGAGAATTATTATTTTTTATTATTTTTTTTTTTACTAGAAATGGCGGCGATCTGCGATTTTTATTGTTACTGTGACGTTATGGCGGACACATCGGACACTTTTGACACATTTTTGGCGCCATTCACATTTATACTGCGATCAGTGCTATAAATATGCACTAATTACAGTATAAATGTGACTGGCATTGAAGGGTTAACACTAGGGGGGAGGAAGGGGTTAAATGTGTATGCTAGGTGTGTTCTAACTGTAGGGGGAGGGGGGGGGTGACTGGGGGGGTGACCGATCTGTGTCCCTATGTAGGAAGGAACACAGATCGGGCTCCTCCCTTCCAGAGACGGGACATTGTCTCTGTGTCAGCCGGCAATGAGAGATGATCTATGAGAGATCATCTCTCATTCGCCCACAGATCGCATTGCAAACGGCCGCTCTGATTGGCCGTTTGCCGCGATCTGTGATTGGCCGTGTCCAAGGGACACGGACAACACAGGGCTTCCCCGCAGCGCGCTGTACAGCGCGCGCTGGGAACGCCAGAAAGACATGCCGTCAAATGACGGCATGTTGGATATTGAGGTCCGCGCTGTTGCCGTCATCCGACGGTAGCGCGGGCCTCAAGTGGTTAAATATAATGCACAATACTTTTTTACTAAACTTTTGCTTTCATTGTAATGCCTTATATTACCTTCAGTCTATCAGCCTCCAGATTCTCTGGGTTCAGATGCTGATCTTCTCTGCACAGAGCCCTTAAAGTGACTGTAAATGTTGGATTTTTTTTAAACAACAAACTTGCTTACCTGCTCTGTGTAATGGTTTTGCACAAAGCAGTCTTTTTTTTTTTCAATTGGTTTTTATTAGAAACTTTTGTATACAGAGGTATATAAAGAGAAAACAAAACATGAGAAAACAGGCGTTACCATGAGATACATCTGGCGTAGAAATACTTGATCTTTCACATAACCAAGGGAAGTTACAATACTATAACATAAAATCCATCCGTAGAACATCATTAACCATGAGATAACATGTATTACCGCACCGTTTGCTCGTAGGAAAATTGTAGGGGGGAGAAGCAGGGGGTTGGGAAAGAGAATGCGGGGCTGGGGGAAGAGGGAGAAAGAAAAGGGAAAAGAAGGAAAGAAGAAAAGAAGGTGTGCATGCCAAGTAACCATTTCAGCAAATCAATCAGCAGTAAATTAAGTTATATTATTTTACACCTTATACCAATCGGTCCAAATTTTCCAAGCCAAGTCGAACCTGTCTCTGTCACCACGGCGGTAGACCAATAAAGACTCATGAACATAATTCACCTGAGTCAACCTTAGAACCTCTGAGATGTTAGGAGCCCTATCTGCTTTCCAGTGTTGTGCAATGAGTGTTCTGGCTGCTAGGAGGATATTTGTGACAACTACCCTGAAGTCAGGGGGGAACAAGTCAATGCCAATATGTAGCACTGCCAATCCAGGGTTAGGTTTTGTCAGAATACCAGTCATCCCTGATATGTAAGAGAACACTGAGTTCCAAAAACTGGTCAAAGTTTGGCACGACCAGAACATATGCAATAAATTCCCCACCACCCTGCATTGTCTACAGCATAGAGGGGAGCTGTCGGACTTAAACTTTGAGATTATATAGGGCGTGAGATACCACCTAAGAGCTATCTTCTGAGACAGCTCCCAGTGGTTGACACATCTAGAGGCCCCATATATCACCCGAAACGCCCGCACCCACTGCTCCTCATCATAAGTTGTCTCCAAGTCTCTTTCCCATTTGACAAAGGGTGAGGATTTCACAAATGTCAGCGATGCCCTTCTGGGGAGCGGGGGAGATCGAGTAGAAGCGCCAAATTTGTTTTGGTAGAAAAATGCGATGCGTAGTGAGGGAGCTGAGGAAATGAGAAATCCTCAGGTAGTTAAAGTGTTCGGACGAAGGTATTGCAAATTTTTCCTGTAGGGATTTGAAGGGATAGATTGAACCATCTTGAAAGAGATCATTATCTAGGTGTATTCCTTTACCTTGCCAATTAGTAGTGGAGAGGTCGGGGATGGCCTGGGATAGGATGTTAAAAGGAACTAGCACCTCCACGAGATCAGAACAGGGGGACATTGCCTTGCGCAGATCTCTCCATGCAAGGACAGAGGCCCGGAGAGTAGGAGGGAGGTCCCGAACAGGTAAGGGCCTCAAGACTTCTAGAAGGATATGTGCAGGGCACAAGTCCTGCTCGATTCCCTTCCATATAGGGTTGGTCCCCGGGTCAAGCCAGCACTTCAGTTGCGTCAAAGTAGAGGCACGCAGGTAATCCTGAATATCCACTAAGCCCATACCTCCCACCTTTCTGTGTCTAAGTAGCAATTTTCTAGAACACCTAGGCCTACCAGTTTTCCAAATAAATTTGGTAAGTAGCGACTTTGGGGTTTTAATGTGAATGGGAGGGATGGGGACTGGAAGGGTTCTAAAGAATCTGTGGGAGGATTAACATTTTGAAGGTAGTCAGGCGTCCGGACCATGAGAGCTCTCCTATAGAGTACTTAGCAATATCCTTGCGAAGTCTGTCAATCAGTGGGAGGTAGTTAACGTCAGCTAAGTGATTAGGGTCATTCGTGAGTTGCAGTCCCAAATACGTGATTGTGGAGTTACTCCACGAGTATGGAAAGGTCGCCTGCAGCTGGGATTTCAGTGAGGGAGGGATCCCCAGGTCTAAGATAACGGATTTTGAAAAATTGGCCTTATAGTAGGACACCTGGCTGAATTTGGTCAGGGTGAGATGGGCAAAACGTAAGAAGGTTGTTGGAGACGTCAAAAAAAGAATTATGTTGTCAGCAAACAGATTGACAGAGTGGGCCTCGCCATGAATATTAAATCCCTGGATATTCGGATGGAACCTAATCCTCTCCGCCAGAGGCTCTATTAATAGGTTGAAAATAGAGGGGGACAGGGGACACCCCTGTCTGGTGCCGTTTGAAATTGTGAAGGTACTAGACAACAAATTAGAAGTAAAGACTTGGGCACAAGGGGAGGAGTAGAGAGCCAGCACAGCAGAAAGGATAGGTCCGCTAAACCCGAATTTTTGAAAAGTGTTCCTCATGTATCCCCAATGTACTCTGTCGAACGCCTTCTCCGCATCCAATGAAAGAGCAGAGAAGGCGTCCGAGAGGTCTTAGCCCGCTGTATCACCCCAACTACCCGTCTCGTAGCGTCTGAGGCCTGTCTCCCCGGAGTAAAGCCAGACTGATCAGCACCCACAAGATCGGGCAAAATAGGTAGAAGCCTATGGGCCAATATCTTCGTGTATAACTTAACATCAGAGTTCAACAACGATATTGGCCGGAAATTCGCTGGGCTGTCAGGGGTCTTACCCGGCTTGGGAATGGTGACCACATAGGCCTTGAGCATCTCGGGGGGAAATGAAGCAGAGGACACTGCGGCTTTGAACACATCTTCTAGAGCTGGTATTAATTTATCTTGTAGTAGTCATTAGGTAGACCGTCAGGTCCAGGGGACTTACCCAAGAGAAGTAGCTTAATTGTTTTTCTGATTTCTGACTCCGATATGGGGGCGTTTAGCAGGTCTAATTGGGGTTTGGATAGAGTCTGGAGTTTAATTTGGGATAGGAAAGCCTGAATATTTTCTTCAGAGGGCTGAGGAGTATCGGCATCTGTGTTCAGGTTGTACAGATCAGAGTAATACTGGGCGAAGGAATCTGCAATTTCTTTAGGATTTATAATTTTGTGCTTATCTATAGGGTGAAGGAGATAGGGGATCTTAGATTTAATCCTGGCAGATTTGAGTCTTTGGGTCAGAAATTTACCAGCCCTGTTCCCCGCCGAATAGTGGGAGAGTTTCAGAGTTTGGACATACTTATCATGTTGCTCAATCAACAGGAGCCTGAGTTCAAATCGGCATTTAGAAAGTTTCTGTGCTAGGAGCATCGTAGGGTTGGTTTTATTTTGAGTTTCTAAAACTTTAATGTCATCAAGTAGCCGATCAGTTTTTTGTGTCCTTCGCTTCTTCTCCCTCGCACATATTTGTAGGATAATACCTCTAATAAACGCCTTATGGGTGCACCATAACACGGCAGGGTCTGAGACCGAGCCCACATTTTGAGCAAAGAAGTTCGATAGGGAATCATTGATAGTGGCAGCATGTGCAGACATATTGAACACACGAGAATTTGCCCTCCATATATAGGCGGGGCTGGGGGTGTGACCCTCCACCACCACAATTGACACAGGAGCATGGTCAGACCAAGAGATATTATGGATGGTGGAGGATGACACCGCCTGAAGCAAACCTTTGTCAACAAAAATTAAATCAATTCTGGAATAGGAATTGTGTCTGGCAGAGTGATCCACGGCGTGTTAGCACCTCCATACATCATAGACATCCTCGTAGTGAAGCAAGTGTTGAAGTTGAGGAACAGGACGCTTCACCACAGATGAGGAGTCCAAAGAGTGATTCACTGTCAGGTTATGGTCCCCACATATCACTAAAGACCCATGCCAAAGGGAGGCAATTTTTCAGTATAGTTTCTTCAAAAAGCGAAGTTGGTGGGAGTTTGGAGCATATAAGTTAGCAATGGTGAAAGGTTTATTGTTAAATTCTCCCACCAGAATGACATATCTCCCTCCTGGGTCCGCGTGAACCTGCGTTAGTTTAAATGCAACCGAGTCTCTTACTGCAATTAAGACTCCCTTACGCTTAATTGGTGCAGAGGCCGCGAAGATGTCGGGGAAGTATTTGTTCTGGAACCTAGACGGGTTATCTGCCAAAAAATGTGTCTCCTGGATACAGAGGATGTCCGCCTGGAGGGTCTTAGCCTCTCTCCAGACCGAGGCCCGTTTAGCAGGGTGGTTTAAACCGTTAACATTGAAATACACTATTTTCAGAGCAATAGTACATTCAGAAGGTGAAAAAGATAATAGTACCTTGCGAAGACATTCTGGCGGACAGTCCATCCATCATTCTGGCAACAAGCTTGCGAGACATGGTGACTCATTGGCACTCTGGGAGGGGTGTAAGACCCCAAAGGGTGGTTAGAGGAGCATGCACAGGAAGCCAAAGAAGTAGGTAATGAAAGCAAAATCAGTAGGGGTTCAAAAAGGGAAAAAATAACAGGTTGAGGAACCAAAAATATGATTAAAAAACTTGTTCAAACAAGGACCAGAGGGCAGAATCTATGCCCATTCTCAGGGGGGGGGGGGGAATCAAACTTCAGAGCAATTGCTCCAAACACAGGGAACTGTAAACAGAGTAGAACTTGTAGAGTTGTGAGATCCATCACGACGATCGCTTCTTGGAGCTTTTCCTGTTTTTCACCGTTTGCCACTCGTACTGTTGATCAATTCTCATGGGAGGAGAAGAAGTTTCGGCGGGTTGGTCTGGGAGGATGTCCAGGGAGCGGAGGAGCTTAAGCCCGGCGTCCAAGTCGGTAATGATTGTATTTTTGCCATCATGAGTGACCGTGATCTTCACCGGAAAACCCCAGCGGTACGGAATGTTGTGGTTGCGGAGGGCCTTCATCACTGGAACCAAAGATTTGCGCTTCTGCATAGTGAATTGCGAAAGGTCCGCAAAGAGCTGGATATGTGTGAATTTCTCCGGAAGTTGTTGGGTTCTTCTAAAAGTAAGAATAAGTTGCTCCTTCACTTGGTAGAAGTGCACCCTCATCAGTACGTCCCGAGGGACATTGTCCGGGAGATGAGATGGCTTGGGAAGTCGATGAATACGATCAATCTGTAACTCAGATACCGAGACAGACGGTAGGATTTGTTGCATAAGGTCCTGGGCGTACTGCTGGAGTTGTGCGGGTAGCACCGTCTCAGAAACTCCCCTAATCTTCACATTGTTTCTCCTCGACCTGTCTTCTAAATCTGCGACTTTTGCTTTCAGCCAAGTTATTTCATCAGAGTGGTCTGCATGCGTATCTATTAGTGTATTGTGGAACAAGGCGAATTTCCCCATTTTCTCTTCGATGTGGGCCACCCGACCTCCCAATTCTCCTATGTCCAACTTAAAGTTTTGCATGCATTGCATTAGATCTGTGTGCATGGAGCTGCGGAGAGATACAAGCATGTCTTTAAGAGTGGTATCAGAGACGGCCTTACCCGTGGTAGGGAAT
>JAJQKJ010000527.1:0-56795 GCA_029574335.1 Rana kukunoris
CCCCAAATGTTGGATTAAGTATTTGGGGTTGCAAAGGGATATTTTTGGCTTGGGTGAGGTAGAATGATGTTGGTACCCCTTCTCGCCCCGGGAGTCACTGTGCTGCCAGCTCTACGTCCTCTTCTCCAGCTCAGCTCTGAACTGAGCTAAGAACGCGCCTGCTGTGTATAACAGCAATTGAAGGCACGCCCACTCTACCCTGCAGTCATGCTCCCCGCCCCCCCCCCCCCCCCCTCCCGAACGGCACGAAAATTTTCTATATGCATGCGCGCGTGCACGCCGCGGCGACTGTCGGGGGAGGAGAGAGCCCAGGAGAGACGCACTCTGGAGCCCAGGAATGCAGGTTGGAGGACGTATCAGGCGGCAGATTTTGAATCCCGGCAAGGTAAGGCTAAAACAGGCCCCTAAGGAGTCCCTTTAGCCTAGAGACAGATCTGTTTTTTTTTTTTTTTAAAGATCTTCAAACCAGCGAGCAGCAGGTAGCTAGCAAACATACATAGATAGGTAGGGGGATCAAGTGATGGGGGGAAACATTTCAGGGCATCCTGTCCATCAGACATAGTGACCATGGTGCCAATGCAGAGCATACTCAGGCTACCCCCCTTAAGATCTCCCCTGGAGAGCCTGCTGTCGAACCAAGTCCCGCAGGCTCCCCTCTTACCTGCTCCATGCCGCAGGACGTTTTGCAAAACGGTCCAATCTTCTCCCATCTCCGTGGGTAGCGTAGTAGACCTTCAGGCCCTGGGGTCCTATGAAGGTACCCACTGTCCTGGACCTATATAGCACCCTGGCAAACAGGAACTTATGGTCTTTACGAACTCCAAGTCCTGGGCCCAGGGTCCAGCCCTCCAAAGAGGAGCATTATAGGCAAAACCCCACGGTTTGGGGCCCGGGTACTGTCCACTTTGGCACTGAGGCTCCTTGGACAGATCCGGTTAGCCCGCCCTTAATCCCAAGGATGTGGAGCAAAGCTATTCCGTGACCAACACCTAAGACACTGGCGAAAAAACTGAGGGACTCCCTCTAGGGGAGGGGGTTATATAGGGAGGGACTTCCTGTTTGTTTGAGATTGCCAGTGTCCACACCTGAAGGTACTCCATATAACCCATATAGTAATGAATATGCCGCTCTGTGTCCCGTGATGTACGAGAAAGAAATATATATATATTTTTTACTTGTTGCTATAATAAATATCCCAATTTTTTTTTTTTTTAACTATTTTTTTTTCACAATTCAGTGCCTACAAAATGGGGAACATAATTATGATTTTTATTATTATTATTTTTTTTACTAGTAATGGCGGCGATCTGCGATTTTTATTGCGACTGCGATATTGTGGCGGACATATCGGACACTTTTGACACAATTTTGGGACCATTCACATTTATACAGCGATCAGTGCTATAAAAATGCACTAATTACTGTATAAATGTGACTGGCAGGGAAGGGGGTTAACACTAGGGGTGAGGAAGGGGTTAAATGTGTATCCTGGGTGTGTTCTAACTGTGTGGGGGGTGACTGGGGGAGGTGACCGATGCTGTGTCCCTATGTACAAGGGACACAGATCGGTCTCCTCTCCGCTGACAGCACGTGTAGCTCTGTGTTTACACACGGAGCTCCACGTCCCTGCTGACATCTGCCCGTTTTCCCGCCGATCGCATGTACCCAACGGACATTGCGGCCGCCAGGTACATGCATCGGATCCCAAGCGATGCGGCGGGACAGTGTTTACCCGCCGCGCGCCACCCAGTGGCGCGCCTGGGTAATGCACAAAAATCACGTCCAAAGACGTCTAGTTGGCGCCTCAGGTCCGCGCTGTTGACGTATTAGGTCAATAGCGTGGGTCTGAAGTGGTTAAGCATCATTAAAATCACTGATCCTGGAGCAGTGATTTTAATAATATTTAAATAAAAAAAAATGAAAAATTCCTTTAAATATTGTTCCTGCTGGGTGTCTATAGTTTGCCTGTGAAAACGTCTTTGAGAACCCGGGTCTTGCCCGTGGGAACATGTATCAATGGAAAAAAAGTTTTAAAAACTACCATTTTTAAATCTTTTTTCCATTGATACATGTTCCCTCGGGCAAGACCCGGGTTCTTAAAGACATTTTCACAGGCAAACTATAGACACCCAGCAGGTACAATATTTAAAGGAATTTTTAATTTTTTTTTTATTTAAACATTACAGTATTAAAATCACTGCTCCTGGGATCTTGTGTGTGTGTGTGTGTGTGTGTGTGTGTGTGTGTGTGTGTGTGTGTCCCAGGAGACCTCATCCATTCACGTCACGTCACGCGGCTCGCGCATGCGCAGTAGGGAATTGGGCGGTGAGATTTCCTTAATTAGAAAATAAACATTTTGACAACAGTTGAAATATAGCCTGATAAGATACGCACCGTCAAGGATAAGTGATACAGTTGGTTTAAAATAATTATGTGGAATATGGGAAAGTTATGTACAGTACATTAATTAAGTTTGACAGGGTCAAAAAAAAGGTATGGTTGTGCCCTCATTAAAAATGTTAAAACATATAACGCATAAGGTGGGGTTATTGAAAGGTTATTCTCCCAAAGTCATAAATCTGTTATCCTTGAAGTTAGTGGAGTCTTATCAGGACGAGGAGGGTTTGATCTAACATGGCTGGGTGACATACTGTCTCTACACAGGTGTTCTTAATTGAACAAAACCAGTTATAAATCATTTTAATAAACAATATAGGAATCAAGTTTGTCTGGTTATAGGACAGGTGTCAGATTTATGGTTGGTTACATTGACATAGATCGTAGCACTACTGAAGTCGCTCAGACTTTAGAAAAGTTTCCTGTATTACTTTAAGGCGACTTCTATCCAACTTGTTCCCATAGGCCCGGATTCACAAAGCACTTACGCCGACGTAGTGCAAATGTGCGCCCGGCATATGTGTGCGCCAGAGTCACAAACCAACATTTGTCCAAAAACAGGCCATCCTACCCCAACGTATCTTGCTTAAGCCAGCGTAGCGTGGGCGCAAATATGGTTTGGACACATGTTGCTTCTCCCATTGATTAGGCATTCAAATATGCAAATGAGGGAAATACAGCGATTCACGAACGTACGTGCGCCTGATGCATTTATGCGATGTTTGCGTAAATTGTACGTCCGGCGTAAAGTTATTCCCATAGATGAGGCGCAACCCAGCAATAGACATGCAAAGGTCTGCCCCAGAGAACACAGGCCGACGTATTGGGCGTATGTTACATTCACGGCGTACGTAGTGATCCGGTGTAGCTTATGCGGTTGTGCCGGCGTAGTTGTGAGCATGCGTATAAGGGTGCAGTTTCATGCGTCCACGTCACAAATACGTCACGGCGCATGCGCGTTTGTGATACGCCGGGCGTAAAACACTGCACAATGCATCATTTGCATGGGGTCACTCCCACTTCCACTTGCGCTGGCCTGCGCCTTCGAAAATACACTACGCTGGCGTATCTTGGTGAGCAATAGCTTGCTGAATACAGTGCATGCCTCTCCCTGCTGTGCCGGCGTAGCGTACTGTGTGTGCGCTACGCCGGCGTAAATGTGCGCCCACTCTCTGTGATTCCGGGCCATAGACTTTAAAAAGGGTGTGTGAACCCGATCCTGCGCACCATAAGAATGATCATAGCGGCGGTTCCGCCGCTTGATCGTTCTTATAGGCAGCGGGAGGGGACATCCCCCCCTCCCGCCGCCATCTGGTGCTTCTCCGGGGGCCCAGAGAAGGAATCGTCCGGCGCAGGCAGGAAGCATAGAGATGGCTGGTGACCATATGACCGTCGGAGGACCCAGGCACGATGTGATGACTTCACGCCTGGGTACCCGTAAGTAAACAAACCCGTGATTGCGGCTAGTGAGCACTGAGCAACACTGATCATGACTCTAAAGATATGCTGCGCTGCAAAAAAAAATTGTAAATAGGTGGATCTATATACTTTAGTGAACACCAAGTTCCTTCATAGATGATAAAAACTTAAAATGAACCACTGGTGAGGTGAAACAGAAAAGTCCAAGCAAAATCACAATCAAATCTGTGAAGCAAGAGTCCATCTGTGTCCTATAAACACCCGAAAAGTGTTAGAAGAAGAATCTTCGAGTAAAGTCAATCAAAGGCACCTCCACCTGTAACGCCTCTGCGGTTAAACTTCAGTTTAGGCTTTATGTGTGGATTCCAGCTTTAGAGGCTTCTCAGGTCAACCACCAACCTCTCTCAAGGTAACTGAGAGCTGGGGTTAGATCATCACAACCTCTGGTGGAACAAGACCGTAACACATAACTTATTAAATCAAAGGTTTAGTATTCTTATAATTAGTGCAAGTCCCTTTAAGAAGTAAATGGTAGTCCTGCTGAGTATGGTAATGAATTTAACATAAGATGCACTCTTGTGAATAGGGGTTAGAACCCAGTGTTAGCGGTATTTACAGATATGAATAGGATATGACAGGTCTCCAAATGTTCATTAGCAGCTACAGAGGGAATACACACAGTCCTTCTACCTATGGAATACTACTGCAGTATGATAGATATTCCCTGGTAACAGGGTACTTGCGGTTTGGCTGAGGCCAGGGGTTAATCCAGTCCGCTTGATCTCTCCTATGCAAATGCAGGTCCCAAGATGACAGCTCTAGCTGGGGATCTGGAGGTCTTCAGTGGGTTCAGCCAGGGTAGGTAATCCGGACAAGCTGGGAGTCCTCTGGTGAGGTGATACAGCAGGGGTGACGTAGCACCTGGGGATCTCAGGTGGCGGCAGGGGTTCAACGAGAATAACTGAACACCCTGCCGCCGAACCTAGGGGTTTAAATAGCCCGGGATAGTGTGGAGGAGATGGGACACGCGCTGGGACGCACTTCTGCGTTCCAGCATGGAGCGCACACGTCCGCGCACCGGAAGTGACGCGCACAGGTCACAGAACGGAGCGCAGCTGTTAGAACCAGGTACAGCTGCGCTCAGATTGGATATAGTAACGGGAGTAACGTTACACCACCTCTATAAAAAATGCCTGCTTACCAGCTCCAACTTAAAAACTGCATTTGTTTTTATACTGTGCTGCTCCTAATAGTCCTCAGCCGTCCACCTCCTCATACAGATGATCCAGAATCGATCAATGCCACATCCGAGGGTATGGAGAGAAGGAAACTCATAGAGTAGTATTGTAGGCAATCGCATTTATTAGAATAAAAAATAAAACTCACATGATTCTTTGTAAAATAATTCCTGTGAAGTTTTGGTTGGATTATGTGACACACAGACTGGCTGGAGAATGAAAACCAAGCCTTACTTGTGCTGCAGCTGATTGATAATTATGAAATCACGCCCATTAGACTTTCCCACATGGACACAAACGCACACAGGGATTTCTTCAGAATAACAAAAGATGCTGATGATCCAAATCTTTGAGAACAACGAAAATGATTATATGAGAGCCAAGTGAATGCTCGAGCGTATTCCCTGAAATCTCATCTGCCGCTCCTCTTCCGTGGCTTCATGGATGTTGTTGGATGTGCTGTAACTTTTAAAGATTGGAAGACTGGAAGACATCATCTGTGACGAAACGACGTAGGGAAGAGCGGCGTGCTGACGTCACCGCTTACCGACAATCCGGAAGGACGAGCGAAAGTATTGAGCCGGCCGGCTTTTACCTAACACGCTTATTTTACAAAGAATCATGTGAGTTTTATTTTTTATTCTAATAAATGCGATTGCCTACAATACTACTCTATGAGTTTCCTTCTCTCCATACCCTCGGATGTGGCATTGATCGATTCTGGATCATCTGTATGAGGAGGTGGACGGCTGAGGACTATTAGGAGCAGCACAGTATAAAAACAAATGCAGTTTTTAAGTTGGAGCTGGTAAGCAGGCATTTTTTATAGAGGTGGAGGTGCCTTTGATTGACTTTACTCGAAGATTCTTCTTCTAACCCTTTTCGGGTGTTTATAGGACACAGATGGTCTCTTGCTTCACAGATTTGATTGTGATTTTGCTTGGACTTTTCTGTTTCACCTCACCAGTGGTTCATTTTAAGTTTTTATCATCTATGAAGGAACTTGGTGTTCACTAAAGTATATAGATCCACCTATTTACAATTTTTTTTTGCAGCGCAGCATATCTTTAGAGTTATAGTATTTTATGTGTATCGCACATTTTTTTTGCAGCAGCAGCACAACACAATTTATTTTGTCACAACCAATTTTTTTATTTTATTTTCAAAGACCTGCGCAGTAATTTTTTTTCCATAAACACTGATCATGAGATTGGTGAAAAAAATTCACCGATCTCATGCTTTCCAGCTTGGAGGAGGGATGCGGGGTCTTATTGACCCCGCATCTCTCCATAAAGAGAACCTGTCACACACATTTCCTATTACAAGGGATGTTTACATTCCTTGTAATAGGAATAAAAGTGATAGTCTTTGGTGGATTATTGACAGCATACTTTGACTCTTATAAGTTTGCTGTACCTTTACAAGTAATGTACTGTACGTTCTTTCAGTTGTGTCTCGCTCCCCTGTGCTATGAGATTTATTATGATTCATGATAAAAGGTTTACGGCTGTATTGTTTTCTCATTTTATTTAAAACTTCAAATAACTATTGAAACAGAGTTCTTGAAGAGTGTCTTCAAGCTCATTTCTAATGTTCAGGGTCCAACCTTCAACAATGTCTGTATATGGACACTCTTTATCCTCTAGGGTAGGGGTCAAACGTTCTAATAAAAGGGCCCGTTTAATATCATTGTTGGTGTCAGTGGCAGGAATCATGCCCCATTGTTGGTGTCAGTGACAGGAATAATCCCTCAAGGGCCAAATAAAGGCAAGAAAAGGGCTGCATCTGGCCCCTGGGCAGCAGTTTGGAGACCACTGCTCTAGGGCATAGACAAAGAGCTTGATGATGGTAATCTGCAGAAAAGTGAATGTCTAATGAAGTGAATTGTGAGCATTTTTGCTGTAGATGTTTTATACCTAAATGGTGTCCAAGTTAGATCTCTATTATGACTATATATGGTTTTCATTTCTCATCAAGTGTGCAAGACTCTGAACAAACGTGGGTTTTTTGTTTTGTCTCTACAATTTGTTTTCAAAGTCTATCCTGCACGCTGATGCAGGTTAAAAGCCAGAGCAAACAAAATCCATTCTTTGTACTCTTTTTTTTGGGAATCTTGGGCCAGATTCAGAAAGGTTTTATCTCCAGATAATTTTAAATATGCCCCGGCGCATCCTTACGCCGATTCAGAAAGGCATTTACGCCTAAATTCCTGCTTGATCTGACCGACGTAAGTCTTAGTACGCCGTCGGATCTTAGATGTATCTATATACGTCGTTTGCGTAAGGAGTCGGACCGGCGTAAAGTTACCCCTGCTATATGAGGCGCAGCCAATGTTAAGTATGGACGTCGGGACAGCGTTGAATTTTGCGTCGTTTACGTTGTTTGCGTAAGTCGTTCACGAATAGGGGTGTACGTAACTTACGTTCACGTCGAAAGCATTAAGTATTTGCGACGTGATTTTGCGCATGCGCACTGGCATACGTTCACGGATGGCGCATGCGCCGTTCGTAAAGAGCGTCAATTACGTGGGGTCATTATAGATTAACATACAACATGCCCACTACCAGCCGAATTTGAATTAGGCGGGCTTACGCCGACACATTTACACTACGCCACCGTAATTTACGGCGCAAGTTCTTTCTGAATACGGGACCTGGCGCTGTAAGTTACGGCGGCGTAGTGTATCTGAGATGCGCTACGCCAGCCTAAAGATACGCAAATGTATCTGAATCTGGCCCCTTATCTCTTCGCTCATGTCTGTGAAAGCAAATACACACCAGCTTCAAACACTGTAATATTTACAGTTGTAAGTTTACTTCTATGCTACACCTGACCAATTTTAAATGGTCTTGGAAACTTTCATAAGTCTAAAGGCTCACGTGTTAGTGAAGCAAAAAGCATATACCGTACATATAATTTTTAGATTTGGTTTCAATGAGACTTAAAGGATAACTCCACTTTCATGGAGGGAAAAAAAACAAAAACAAATAAAAAAAATAAAAAAAAATCGAGCATATACAATTGTGACACAAGTCATATTGTAATTGAATATTATTAAAAAATGATCTTTCCTTCTCAATCTGCAGCTCTGTAATTTTCTGTAAAGTGCAATGCAATATGGCAACCTGGAGGTGTTCTGTACACAGAATATGTACAGAACGCACAACCCAGAAACATAATTTCTTGCTTGTGTGATTGGCTCACTGATTTTCCAAGATGTCTACGCTAAGATACAAGTCAGATTTTTGGGATCCCCTGCAACAAAAATGTAATTTTTGGTAAGATACTTCCAATAGGAAGTAACGTCTAAAAGGATGCAGACCCTGCAACTTTGCTCATTAGGCCTCAATTCTGCAGACACTGGTTGAAAATTATGAATCCACTCCCCTTATGCCCTGTACACACGATCGGTTCATCTGAAAACGGTTCGATGGACCGTTTTCATCGGACAAACCGATCGTGTGTGGGCCCCATAATTTTTTTTACCCACGGTGAAAAAAAAATAGAACCTGTTTTAAAATTTTCTGATGGTTAAAAAAAAACGATAGAAAAAAACAATCGTCTGTGGAGAAATCCATCGGTCAAAAATCCACGGACGCATGCTCGGAAGCATTGAACCTAATTTTTCTCAGCACGTCGTTGTGTTTTACGTCACCGCGTTGGACACGATCGGATTTTTAACTGATGGTGTGTAGGCAAGACTGATCAAAGTCAGCTTCATCGGATATCTGATGAAAAAAATCCATCGGTCCGTTTTCTTTGGATGGACCGATCATGGGTACATAGCATAAGACTTACTAGACACGGACACAGAGGAACAAAGGGATTTCCGCAGAATAACAAAAGGTGGGAATCTGTAACATCGTTCGTTAAAATCCTTGCAATGTACATACATTCACCCAGAGGAAAATGTTTTTTTTCTCAACAAAAGTGTTACACTTTAAACAACCAGCCAACTAAAATCAAATAAAATAGTGTGTGTGAAGGAGTGTTTAATAATATTGACAATACATATATAAAATCATAGGTGTCCAAAGTTTCTTCCACCCACACTGAAAATCCCACCACTGCGCCAGGATAATAAAACACTAGAGTCAAATACTGAAGCTGCCACTTAAATAAACAAATGATAATAAATCTAAATAAATCTATTTAGTATAAGCTACTAAAGTAAATAGTGGCATTGTGAATAAACCAATAAATAAATTAACAATAAGTGATGAAAAAAATATTCACCAAGTGATAAAAGACAAAAACAAAGTAAATTGACTACATAAGTCCTTCAAATGTAAAGGTGAATAATCAATGAAGCTTTAAAATGAGTTAAAGGAACACTAAAGGTTCATTTTTTATTAGATCAATTGATTGCTGTAAGATAGAGCATTTAAATATCACTTACCTCGTTTTTCCTTTTGACCTCCAAATGACAGTAATCCAGGTTTGAAAATGCCATTTCCTGTCTCTCCTCTTCTTGCTTTCCATCAGCACTTGAGCTGTTTGGGATGGTGGAAAGCAGAATGTGCTTACCCCCTCACTATGACTACAGCCCTGTGTGAAGATGCTCTTTTATGCCTCACAGGCATGGAGGCTAAGCCTAATGGGAACTGTAGTTCCCATTAGGCCGTGATGTAGCAAGAATGAATGCGCACTGCAAACCAGGAAGTCAGTGAGAATAATGATTCAGGAGTGACGAAGGTGAATAAAACAGCTTGATTTCAACAGGTATCAAACTAGTTATAATGCAAAACATTACTTTTTACTTTATCAGCTACTGTCAGACTTTAATTTAAGAGGAAAACATTTTTGTCTTTACAACCCCTTTAAGAGCAGACTTAATTTAGTTCATCCACCACACCTAGGCCAAATGGTGACTCCATTCCGCTATGGGTGTCCACTCACCAAATGAAGTTGCCTTGCACTCGCATGCTCTGCAAATAAGCACAAACCCACACAGGGTTAAATCATCCATCGACTTCTCATCCATAATGTTGATCCCATGGAAAGATCCACTTTTAAATAAACAAAGTCCTCAGGTGCAGTAACAATCGATCAAAATGTATTAGGCTGGGTATTAGGAAGGAGCAGCCGTTCAACGCTTCCTCTGCGTTGTAGCTGCAGATCAGATGAGCAGGGGGAGAGAATGCCTGTTCACAAAGGAATCTGCAAATCAGATGCGTGTCCATAGAAGATAATGGGCCTAAATTCGCACCTAAGCCAGAACGCAATGCCTAGAAAACGCACACGTTTTTTCTGCACTACGCAGTGCAAAGTCCCTGCAGATATGTGATCCAGCCTCATACAAAATCTATGTATTTAAAATGTCTTGCGAATTGGATGCGTTGTAAGCTGCATCCAATTTGCATATGAGTGAACTGAGCCTTAAAGTTAAAAAGCTTCAAACATTGCACTCACATTATATTAAATAAATTACGCATGTGATAAATCCACTGCAGAAGCGTGAGACAGGCAAAGTATGGTAACAGCGAACTCAGCGTGTAGTAGTATCTCACCCACACCAGAATCGTCACCGCCGGAACATCACTTCCGTTATTGCGTCTCATGTCACTATTGGTTGCCATACAGCAACATCCCGATGCGTTGTGAGTGCAATCTTTTTTTTCAAATATAATTTTTTTATTAGACGCCAAAAAAGGGCGAGGCCCCAGCAGTACAAAAGACATGTGAACATAGCAATAAACGCAACAACTGTACTTATTGCATAAGATAAACGCAAACAGGATACATTTTCAGTCACAGAAGAGTTTAAAGCATCAGATCAATCACTCGTAGCTCGAGTGATGGTTGGTCACTAATGCCAAAGAAACGTCAAGCGGGAAAGGACTCACCCTTAGTTCGTTTTCACCTTTTCTAACAACATATCAGGGTAAGGGAAGGGGACTTAGCTGGGGGTGAAGGGGGGAAGAAGGGGGGAAGGTGTAGCAGAAGGGTTGAGGGGAAGACATGGCAATGGCAGACAGAATATATAGTAGCTTGGGGCCAGGGGGAGTCTATGACCCAAGTAGGTACTGTCTTTCATCTGAAAAAATTAAGATATTCCATATATTCCAAGTGGTCGTGTAAGTCTCGCGCCTGTGTTGCACCGTCAGGATCAAGTCCTCCATCCATTTTACTTCCTCCACTTTCCTCAGCCAATGTGCAGAGGTTGGTGGAGACTGGTTTTTCCAATAAAGGGGTAGCCGCATTGAGCAGATGTTAAACTAGTGACTTTCTGTATGCCTTGGCCGAGACCAGAAGATGTGTAATAGCAATCCCTCCTCCTCCCCGCAATGCTAGCAACAGTCCAAGGAGGAGGAGAAGCATTTGTGTAGTGGGTGTCAGATACCACCTGGTCAAGAGCTTTAAATTCATCTCTTGCATTTTGGTACAGAGAGGATTTAAGTGCAAAATTAATGATACGTTGCTTTTGTGTAGTTGAGAAAGTGCGGTTCAGGTCTGCTTCCCATATAGTCAAGCAGGGCAATTGTGGTTGTTCCTGAGGCGTGTCATAAGGGAGTATGTTAGAGATAATGGGCCAGATTCAGGAACAGTTACGCTGGCGGATCGAGTGATCCGCCAGCCTAACTGTGACTTTGAGCCGGCGTTTCTGTTTTCTGTAACCAGAAAACAAGAAACGCCGGGTTGAAGTTCCGATGCGAGCAGCGTAACTGAGTTTCGCCATCGCATCGTTACTTCAACTTAAAAATGGCGCCGGGGGCGTTCCCGCCGATTTACGCTCAAAAAATATGTTAATGAGCGGAAATCGGCAATTCACAATCGAAATCCGGCGCGACGCAATGACGATACGACGTTTCCGGACGGGATACGCGGCGCATAGATATACCTACATGGGGTTGGAGTATCCTATGTTAGGTATAGGCGTCGTCATCGCGTCGGGAAAAAAACAAAAACGTCGCTTGCGTAAAACGGTCATGAATGGGAATGTGACGTCATTGACGTTCATTCACAGATTTTGGAGCATGCGCACGGGGATGTTTTGACACTCAACGCATGCGCAGTACGTTGGCGGCGGGATCGCGCGTAGTTAGCATACTACACGCCCCGTACCCGCTAAATTTGAATTCCGCCGGCTCATTTGTGATGCGCTGCCGCAACTTTAGGAGCAAGTGCTTCGTGAATGACAGCACTTGCTCCTAAAATTTCGGCAGCGCAACGCAAATGAGAAGCGTTACTCCAGAGCAAAGATGCTCTGGACTACCTGAATCTGGCCCAATAAGTGTGACATTGGGCCCGTATCAGGTCCTCCTTTGTCGGGAGAAGTCCTGGGAGGTCAGGGATAGAATGGAGCAAGTGGTGAATTCGAACCGCCTTCCAAAAGGGTATTTTAAAGGGTCCCATTGCTTCGGTAAGGTCAGAAATAGAAGGCCATTTCCTTCCAGAAACAAATTTGGTGGCGTGGTTACAGCCAGAGTCTCTCAATGTAGAGTACTCTGCCGAGAGCAAACCCGGAGTGAAATTTGGATTGTACAAGAATATTGGGGAATTTCTGGTCGTGGGGGATGAGTGTATGGCAGCTCGGGAGTCATGTCTCAACATGGTGCCAATTAGCGGGTGTGATTTCAGCTCAGGGGGTAATCTGTTATAGCACCATAGCATGCCCTTCAAGGGGAAGTGGGTTTGGGATTGTTTGAAGTGTACCCAAAGTTTGGTCAGAGCATTGCATCGCCAATCTAGTATGCAGCCTAGATGAGTGGCCAGAAAGTAATGTCTAACATCTGGCAGAACCAGGCCTCTGTGGTGTTTGGGGAGCGTTGCGTCATTTCTGTTAAACTGAGTCTGGGTTTCTTATGTGCCCAGTAAAAACGAGTTAAGAGTGTCTGTACCTGTTTGGAAAAGGAAAATGGGATCTGTATGGGCAGGGCTTGGGTGAGGTAAAGAAATTTGGGCAAGATGCTCATTTTTATGAGGTTACATTTGCCAAACCAGGAGTGGAGTCCTGTGTGCCACTGTTCAAGGAGAGTGCGTGTCTTGGAAAAGAGGGGAGAAGTTAAGGTCGTATGTGTGTGATATGTCAGATGGGATATGTGTGCCAAGGTATTTTAAGGCCGTACTTAAACCGAAAGTCAGTTTGCATGGTGAGCAGGGCTCAGTGGGGGACCACTACGCCCATCGCTTCTGACTTGAGTTAATGCTTTACCTGGTTTAATGGAGCTCACTGCCGTATGCAGTTCTTCCATGGTGATTGGTTCGTCCAGTTCCTCCTGGATCTCTGCAGGCAGGGACAGGAGCTGAGATGATGTAATGTAATCCTCTATTTCCGCCTGGGTGACCTGGTTGCCCGGTAGGTTGTACATCAAGGCTAATGTCTTACCACACTTGTTCCCTGACTCATAGGTTACCTTACAACAAAATTGTAATGCTGCCTTGACCCTATAGTGTAATAGGTCCGTTATCTGTTAACGTAGGCATTCCAATTCTACCTCTAGCTCCTGCAATGGAGCTTGAAGTCCGCCCACTACCGGATTACCGGAAGTGTGCAATTGCCTACTTGCAAGGGTGGGTGGCTATGACCAAAAAGAGAGCGGCTATGGTACCCCCACCCACCCCGACTGCACCCTAAAAAAAATGAAACATGTAAAGCAGCAAACTGGAACGGAATTAAACAGACAGGCATGTAAAGTGTTGAAACTAAGAAGCAGTAAATCAAAAACAACCATAAAGTGCTCCGAGGTAGCATGCTGAGTCTGGGAATCGCCCTCATGTGGCTCACCGCGACACCCCGGGGCGGCACCAACATTAAAATAGCCCCCCCACCTGCCCCAGCCTCATTATAACAGCAGCATAACATTTCACAATATCACCCC
This sequence comes from Rana kukunoris, assembly GCA_029574335.1. NCBI lineage: Eukaryota > Metazoa > Chordata > Amphibia > Anura > Ranidae > Rana > Rana kukunoris. The sequence continues at coordinate 13,877 of JAJQKJ010000527.1, forward strand.
ACAGAGTGTGACGACAGAGAGAGGGAGAAAGTGTGGGCAAATCCCTCTCAGCCTCAGCCGAGTGGGCAACCTCTAGAGGAACGTGACCAGGCATGAGCATCTTACTAGTCTCACCACACATGGGGCTGTAATCCTTGTAGGTAGGAGCTCCTCTCCCGCCGTCATACAGTAACTTCCGTCCAGACCATGAGGAACTGCCGGGTCCCCCCTAAATAGTAAGGGCCCCGGTGGTCCCCCAGGGAGGGCGGCTCCACCGCAACATATATAGTGCTAGTTGCCCCCCCCCCCCCACACCCACCACTCTCTCCCATAATAACCCACCGTAGTCTCAGAAAGGCACGTGATAGCCATTCCATACATAACATGCAGGCCTCTCGCCCCCCCATGTTCAGTACCTCTCAAGCAAGGACATATCTGTATGTAGGTGCTCATCTTCTGGACTCCCCCAGGAGTCATCCCCACCCCCCAGCAATAGTGAACATAACAGGGCCAACCGAACAGAGGGCTGAAGCAACTCGCGGGTGATAACTTCCCCATGGATCCGCAGCCTGGCCTTAGGCAGATGGGGTGTGGGTAGGATCAGTTCCAGATCTGCAGCAGTGTGTGTATCTCACTAGAGTGGGGCCGGGGACCGAACTCGATCTGGGACACAGTACTCTCAGCTAGCAGGGTAGAAGAGTGTTCAAGGACCTGGGTGTTCCCAAAGGGGGTAGCAAAATCCAGGCCTCGTGGGGGTGTGGAGTAGGCACTCAAGGGGGATACCCGTGAAGACATCTCAGTCACTGGAGAGAAGGTAATCCCACAGCGGCCAGGGCAAGCCATAAGCTGGGGGAACAGTCGATTGCAGTAAGCATCAAGGGAAGGGCAGGGCAGACAGGGGCAGTAAAAAGGCATCAGGGCGGTGCGGTGGGTGTGCAGCGGGGGGTACTCGCACTTCCCGGATCTCCTCTTGGGATATGTTACAGCTAATGCATTTGGGTGCTATCAAACAGCAAAGGTGCAGTTACACCAACTGCGTTTAGGTGCTATTAAACAGCAAACGTGCAGTTACACCAACTGCGTTTAGGTGCTATTAAACAGCAAACGTGCAGTAACAGCTAATGCGTTTAGGTGCTATTAAACAGCAAACATGCAGTTACACAACTGCGTTTAGGTGCTATTAAACAGCAAACGTGCAGTAAGAGCGACTGCATTTATGGCCAAAAACACAGCAAATGTGCACTAACAGCGACTGCGATTATGGCCAAAAACACAGCAAACGTGCAGTAAGAGCGACTGCGTTTATGGCCAAAAACACAGCAAACGTGCACTAACAGCGACTGCGTTTATGGCCAAAAACACAGCAAACGTGCAGTAAGAGCAACTGCGTTTATGGCCAAAAACACAGCAAACGTGCACTAACAGCAACTGCGTTTATGGGCAAAAACACAGCAAACGTGCACTAACAGCGAATGCGTTTATGGCAAAAAACACAGCAAACGTGCAGTAAGAGCGACTGCGTTCATGGCCAAAAACACAGCAAACGTGCAGTAAGAGCGACTGTGTTTATGGGCAAAAACACAGCAAACGTGCAGTAAGAGCGACTGTGTTTATGGGCAAAAACACAGCAAACATGCAGTAAGAGCGACTGCGTTTATGGCCAAAAACACAGCAAACGTGCAGTAAGCGCGACTGCGTTCATGGCCAAAAACACAGCAAATGTGCAGTAAGAGCGACTGCGTTCATGGGCAAAAACACAGCAAACGTGCAGTAAGAGCGACTGCGTTTATGGGCAAAAACACAGCAAACATGCAGTAAGAGCGACTGCGTTTATGGCCAAAAAGACAGCAAACGTGCAGTAAGAGTGACTGCGTTTATGGGCTAAAAGAGAGCACATGTGCAGTAAAAGCGGCTGCGTTTATGTGCAATTAAATAGCCCACGTGCATTAACAGCGACTGCGTTTATGTGCAATTAAATAGCACACGTCCACTAACACTGAGTACTATGTTTAGGTGTAAACTAAACACTATGCAGGCAATACAACACGTTAGAGCACTGCATCTAGCACAATCTACTGCCTAACAATAGGAATAGCTCATCTAGCTAAGCTATACAATGTATAAATATATGTACAACTCCTAGGGATGTATATATATTCTCTACACACTGTAAATTTAACTAAACTGACTAGCCTTCCTGCTCTATCTATCTATTTATCTATCTATCTGGTAGAAAAGACACTGTGGGCCAGATTCAGAAAGATCAGCGGATCTTTCTGTTGGCGTAACGTATCCCTGATACGTTGCGCCGCTGTAACTTTGGGCGCAAGTTCTGTATTCAGAAAGAACTTGCGCCCTTATTTACAGCGGCGTAATGTATGTGTTGAGGCGTAAGGCCACGTAATTCAAATGGGGATGGTGTGGGCGTGATTCATGTAAATGAATCATGACCCCACGTAATTGAAATTTTTTTTGGACGTTCCCAGTGCGCATGCGTGAAATCACAGCGCTTTTTGTCAATGTAAACGATTTACACAAACGACGTAACTGACGTACAATTCGACGCTGTCCCGACATCCATACTTAACATTGGCTACGCCTCCTATAGCAGGGGTAACCTTATGCCAGAATAACGCTTACGCAAACTACGCCGGCCGGCCGCAACTACGTTCGGGAATCGGCGTAAATAGCTAATTTGCATAATTTTTGCGTAAAATGGCGTAAGCGCCATCCAGCGGCCAGCGTAAATATGCAACAAAGATACGACGGTGTAAGTGACGCCGGCTATTCTTAGTATTTACGCGGCGTATCTATAGATACGCCAACGTAAATACTTTATGAATCCGGCCCTGTATCTCTATCTATCTCTCTCTCTCTGGCTGTCTGACTGATCTTCTTTTTAACAAAGCCGAAACACACTACACGAGGCTACCTTGCAGGCGGCCTTATATAGTGTGGGGCATGTACTAAACCCCCTGAGCCATAATTGGCCAAAGCCACCCTGGCTTTGGCCAATTATTGTTCTTCGTTTTTTGCACGTTTGGATTGGCCAAGCATGCAAAATCATGGTGCATGCTTGACCAATCTTCAGCGCGCAACGCCGCAGTGAATTATGGGCGGACACGCGTCACTCAAATTTGGCGCGAACGACCCGTTTTGCTCGAAATTCGTCGAACGTACGAACAGACGATGTTTGAGTCGAACATACGTTCGTATCGAACGCAGAGCTCATCCCTACTCCGCACAAAGGATTGCTAGTCTTTCCGAAAAGGTAAGCAATAGGGGGAAGCCCCACCTGTAGGTAGTGTTGTGCCTCCTGGCAGGTCTAAGAGCGGCTTCAGGATAGCTTGGCGCTGTAAGATCGCCCTGGAGCGCTCTGGCAAAATCTTCACAGATGCACCATCAAACTCTACGTCGCCCGCCTCCCAGGCCCAAGGCCCTGTGGATCTGGGAGTTGCTCACCTGTAACTTTTTTAAAGATGTCTGTGACCGTAGCCATCAAGTCAGTTGGGCCCGTAGCCTACCGTAATTCCGCAAAGGCACAGATTGTTTCTGCAGCTCCGGTCCTCCATTTGCTCCATTCAGAGCTGTAGCTCAGCGTGACCAGTCTGGAAGGACGTTTAAGGCGGCAATCATTTTGTCCAATGTTGACAGTGAGGATTTGCCCGCCATCAGCCTGGTATGGACCGTCTGGACCTCTAGCTTGACGGACTGAAGCTCCTTCTTGTGTGCCGCCTCAACTCACCCCACCAGGGCTTCTATGTCTGCCTTGGTCGGTAGGGCCTACAGAATAGCTTTCAGTTCCGCAATCGCCCGGTAAGTCAGAGGCAAATGTGGGGAGCTCCTTGGGTCAGTGGTTGGAGCTGATGGGGAGTTAGGATACAGAACCGGGCTCATGGAATCCTCTGGCGATGCTGGAACTGCCTCCATATCTAGGCCCGAGGAGTGTGATGCACGTGGCTCCGCCATCTTGGATTCCGGTGGCCCTGCCTGGGAAAGCCAGAAAAGTCTCTGTATCTCATCATGGGGCTGGCGGGGCCTGGCTGACTTTCTTTTTGTTCCGTTTTGTTGTCTGCTTCTTGGCTGAGAGCATTATGTAAAAAATAGTACTAGGTAAGCCAGGGTAGGTAGTGGGTAGTCGGGAGCTCTGCACTCACACATCTCTACTCGGCCATGTCCAGGCCACGCCCCTCATCTTTGAAGCTTTTTAACTTTAATGGTACTTGTCACATAAGAGTCAGTGGCGTACTTACGGGGGGCCCCGGGTACCACACACAGGGGGGGTGTCAGGCCGTCACCCCCTCCCATCCTCCCCCGTAAGTGGAGCAGTGACAGCACAGTGGGTCTTAGGCAGTGCAGCGGCACTTGGCGAACGCAGGGAGAGAGAGGCGAGCTGTGACATTATGCAGGGCCAGGGGTTGCCGGTGCGGACTGTACCGATACCCGGGTGACATGCCTATGCAGGCACAGGATAAAGAAAACGCTGTGTCTCTCCTGTACAGCACAGTACTTCTGAAAAGAAGATGGGAAATTCTAGAAGGTGACTGGTTGCTAGCAACCAATCACAAGCATTGTTATTATTAGAGTTGTCCCAATTCCGATACTAATATCATTATCGGGACCAGGGCCGTCTTACTGAGCGGGCACCCTTGGGCACATCCCGAGGGCCCCACGTTCACCTGCCACGTAGCACTAGCCGGGGCCCCGGAGGAGTGTCAGTTGATGCGTGCGCTAGAGGTGCACTGAATGAGTAGTGCATTTAGTCCTGGCTATTCCCGGGTGTGCTACGGATGTTCCGCGAGTGGAGGAAGGTGTTTCTGGTGCTGCTGTGGAGAGCCTTAGCTGATATCTTCGGCGGTGTACAGCTCCACATCACCGCCGAAGATACTAGCTAACTAAGGCTCCCCACAGCACCAGAAAGTTCAGAAACACCTTCCGTCGCCCGCAGAACACCCGGGAATGGCCAGGAAACCCGTAGCTTCTCCTCTTCTCCCCCTCCTTTCATGGCTGCCGAGTGCTGAGCCGCTGCATCCTCACTGCTCAATGTGAATGTGCAGTGACAAGTGGCTCGGGAGGTGTGGCCGTCCTGGAAGGGGTCCCCACGCTGCTCCGTCCTGTACCCTCCAGCATGACACACTGACATCCATTCTCCCGCCCCTCTCTCCCTGCATGTGTGCTGCTAGCTACGTCTGTGAAGGGAATGAGTGGGCGGGAAGAATAAAGAGTCAGAGACCACAAGAATGAGAGAAGTCACTGATTGAGAGCCCCCGGGGGCCATTCAAGTAAGTGAGCACTGTGACCAGACCCCCTTCTCCCCCTCCTTCTCCCCCACCTTTCCTTCTCCCCCCTCCCTTTTCCCTCGCCTTTCTTCTCTCCCCCTCCTCCTCTATCTCCTCCCTCCTCTTTTTCCCCCTTTTTCTTCTTCCCCCTTTCTTCTTCCTTCTCTCTCCCCCCCCTTCCTTCTCTCTTCCCCCTTCCTTCTCTCTCCTCCTTCCTTCTCTCTCCCTTCTCCCCCTCTTCCTTCTCTCCCTCGCCTTCCTTCTTTCCCCCACCTCACCCCTCCTTCTTCCCCCTTCTTCTTCCCCTTTCTTCTCTCTCCCCTTTCTTCTCCCCCTCCTCCTCTCTCTCCTCCTTCCTCTTTTTTCCAGCTTTCCTTCTCTCCTTCTCCCTCCCCCCATCCTTCTCCCCCCTCCCCCCCATCCTTCTCCCTCCCCCTCCTTCCAGACACACTGGTGGCAAGGGGCAGGTGGCAAGTGACATGCTGAATCTGGTGACAGGTGACGGTGGCGAGTGACACACTGAATCTGGTGACAGTGGCAAATGACACGCTGAATTTTGTAGCAGGTGACAGTAGCAAGTGACACGCCGAATCTGGTGGCAGGTGACAATGGCAAGTGACACGCTGAATTTGGTGTCAAGTGACACGCTGAATCTGGTGGCAGGGGATGGGTGGCAATTGACACGCTGAATTTGTTGATAGGTGATGGTGGCAAGAGACACACTGAATTTGGTGGCAAGTGACACACTGAATCTGGTGATAGGGGATGGTGGCAAGTGACACACTGTAAAGTAGAAATATTGTACTTCCATTCTTGAGAGTAGGTGCGTAAATTGGGGCAACCATGTAGGGGCCCATAGCAATACTTTGCCCAGGGGCCAATGATGCTATTAAGATGGCCCTGATCGGGACCGATTCTAAGCATTTGTGCGAGTACTTGAGAGTCAGCTCTACACAGGGCCTGCACAATGACTATGACACATGTTACACGCTCCTGATGCTAGTGCTACTGTGCAAGGGGCAGGGGGTGATTTTAGCAATAAAGTACACATCTTAGCGGAGCGTGTTTAAACAAATGAAGGATGGGTTTTAATTTATTTAACTCACAAAAGAGGTGGACAGAGATGATAAGGACGGGTAGTTCCATGTTGATGTCCAATTTCAATACTTGTCACAGTTTATTGTTATTATGCTTATGACTAGGGTTGTCCCGATACCGATACTATCAGGACTGATACCAAGCATTTTCCAGAGTTCTTGAACTCGGGCAAATGCTCCCGATGCTTTACCCGATACTTGTACTGTCGGCGGTGATCAGTGCATGGGGAAGTTCCAAGCATCGATCACCGCTGATTTTAAAGCAGCTGAAAGCCGCCGTGTATCGCGTGTATGCCGCCGTGTATGCCGCCGTGTATCCCGTGTATGCCGCCGTGTATCCCGTGTATGCCGCCGTGTATCCCGTGCATGCCGCCGTGTATCCCGTGCATGCCGCCGTGTATCCCGTGCATGCCGCCGTGTATCCCGTGCATCCCGCCGTGTTTCCCCCCCCCCTTTCCGTGCCTCCCCCCCACCCCCTGGAATTGTCAGGATGGAGAGCGGGGTAGGAACCGGTAAATTCGGCTCCTTACTGCTCTGAATGGACAGAGTCAGTGATCACTGACTGTCCATTCACATAACAAACATTTGTAATCTGTGATTACAAATGTTTCAGTTTATGAATAAAGAGAAGACGCTGTCTTCACTCCATACATTTTCAGCGCAGCTGATGCTGCTGAGAAAGGGACAGGGGAACATGTGTCCCTAGTCCCTTTCTCTGTCTCAAAGGGAAGATGTCAGAGGTCTGTTATGACCCCTAATATCTCACCAAAGCCCCCCTAACAGGGTCCACCCCCCCTTAAAAAAAAAAAAGCATTATAAATAAAAACAATTGTAAAAAAAAAAAAATGTTAAAGATAAAAAATAAATAAATAAACATACTGACACATGTGCCACTTTAAAAAAAAGGATCGGTATTCTGTATCGGCACTTGTACTCGGTCTTAAAAAAGTGGTATCGGGACAACCCTATTTATGACTTAACCCCTTGACCACAGAATGGCTACAGGGGATTTATTATGTATGGTATTGTAGCGCTGACATTCTTGTATATTGATGTGTGTTTGCATACTTTAATACAACGTCTTTGGACATTGCTATGTTTAAGTATTTGGAGCTATCTAGTGACCAAATACTGGTAATGTAGAGAGATGTTTTGTTTAGTTTTTTGGTTTCCTTGGAGACAAGGCCACACAGTGAGGGGAAAACAATCCCATTTGTTCGGGCAAGTAATTTGAGGGTGCCCGAGGGACAGTGGCCAGATTGCAGAGACCAAGAGACACTCATCCGAGCATCGGAGGACCGGATCCATCCAGCGGAGCTGACGGAGAAGCAAGTTGCAGTCACAGGACAAAAGTTACTAATCAAAGCTCCGATCCAGTGGGTGAGCGGGTCACGACCCACAGTTTGCTAAGTTAGACTCGTATACAGGCCTAACTGGGATTTATAGTTCCACAGAGGAGCAGAGAAACTGACACTGGGAAGGTTTGAGGCCTATCTACTTTGACGTTTCAATCGATTTTAACCACTTGCTTACTGGGCACATATACCCCCTTCCTGCCCAGGCGAAATTTCAGCACTGCGTCGCTTTAAATTAAAATTGTGCAGTCATGCGACATGCCTTACAAACAAAATTGATGCCCTTTTTTTTCCCCACAAATAGAGCTTTCTTTTGGTGGTATTTGATCGCCTCTGCGTTTTTTTTTTTTGCGCTATAAACAAAAAAGAGCGACAATTTTGAAAAAAACACAGAATATTTTTTACTTTTTGCTATAATAAAAATCCAATTTTTAAAAAAAAAAATATATATATATATATTTTTCTCAGTTTACTCTACATATTTTTGGTAAAAAAAAACACTCGCAATAAGCGTATAGTAATTGGTTTGCGCAAAGGTTATAGTGGCTAGGAAATAAGGGATAGAATTCTGACAATTTTTTTACTAGTAATACGGCGATCTGCGAATTTTGTCAGGACTGCGATATTGCGACGGACACATCGGACACTTTTGACACATTTTTGGGACCATTCACATTTATACTGCGATCAGTGCTATAAAAACGCACTAATTACTGTATAAATGTGACTGGCAGTGAAGGGGTTAACACTAGGGGGTGAGGAAGGGGTTAAATGCGAGTCCTGAGTGTGTTCTAACTGTGTGGGGGGAGGGGGGTGACTGGGGGAGGTGACCGATGCCGTCTCCCTATGTACAAGAGAAACAGCATCTGTCTCCTCTCACTGACAGGACGTGGAGCTCTGTGTTTACACACAGGAGCTTCACGTCCCTGCTCTAAAACTGCCGATCAGCGGGTACCTGGCGGACATCGCGACCGCCAGGCACGCGCATCGGCATCTCGGGGAGGCGCCGCCATCGGCGCGCGCGCGCCCCCCCAGTGGCCGGAGAAAACGATGTCAATTGACGGCAGCTTGGATATTCAGATCCCCTAAGCTGCCGTCAATTGAGCATATGCGGGGCCGCAAGTGGTTAAAATAGTTGTTGCAGTTACACCAGGAGAACTTTCACTTTAATTTGACTCATCAAAACTGTGGATTACAAATCACAAGCAGTTACTTTAGCTAGCGAAGAAAAGAAGATCCAGGACTAAGTACTTCAAGTGAAATCTCACACATTGCTTATAAAGTAGGGGGAGCTCCCAGGTATAAACCTATGTATATGTATACTGTTTTCAAGGGGGAAATCTGGGTGGTAACAGATCATTTTACCCGTTATCCCCAGGCATTTCCTACTAGAGACCAGCAAGCAACCACAGTAGCAAAGACTCTCGTGGAAAAGTTCTTAGTCCATTATGGCTTACCTCAACGGATACATTCGGACCAAGGAAGGGACTTTGAGAGCAACTTGATAAAGAGACTGTTGGATCTACTCATACAAAAGTCCAGGACTACTTCTTATCACCCACAAGGGGACCCTCAACTGGAAAAGTTCAACAGGACTCTCCCGAATATGTTGGGGATGTTGACTGCAGAACAGAAACCCCATTGGAGTAAACAGATTACAGCACTGGTTCATGCCTACAACAGTACCAAAAGTGACGCCACTGGGTATTCACCTTACAGATTGATGTTCGGCCGTGAAGCCCGAATACCAGTGGACCTGGCTTTTGGTTCCTCCTTGGATCACACATCAGAGACCTCCCATAGAGGGTATGTGGACAGGCTGCGGAGGAGCCTGAAGATAGCTTACGAGCAGGCTCAAGCCACCTCGAACTCCAGAGTCAACAGGAACAAGAGAAAATTTGACCTGAAAGTAAGAGTTCAGGATCTTCAACCAGGTGACCGGGTTTTGCTGAGGAATCTAGGCATCACAGGCAAGCATAAGTTGGCTGATCATTGGAGATCACAGCCTTATGTTGTGTGTAGGAAGCTTCCAGGGCTCCCAGTGTATGAAATCAAGCCAGAAGGTAACACTGGGCCAGTAAAAACCTGGCATCGCAATCACCTTTTACCTCTCACAGAGGCAGTCAGGATAAGCACAGAGGAGGAATTCCCATCCACATCCACCGATGTGTGTAGGCCAATAACCAGATCTCAGCTTGCACCCTCTACAGATGAAGATGAGGAAGTGGAGATGAGTTGGCTGTGGTCTCCCGAAACTTCAGAAACAGATGCTGATATCTCTTCAGAAGTAGAGGAGGATAATAACGGAACTCTCAGGGCAGAGGCCCCAGAATTTGTGCCGGCAACTTATCCTGCAGAAGAGCCCAGTTGTTATGTATGAGAGCGTACCTGGTTGTCAGAACCTAGTCGCAGGAGGCGGCCTCTCGTACAACTCTGGCTCGGGAGTCGCAGGATTGGGAACAGCGGACTCGGGAGCGCAGCGGGGTAAGAGTGCCTGGATGATGGTAGGGATCGGCACTGCGCTGGTCCTTCCAGATCGCTGAAGCAAGGAGGAGAGTCGGCACTCTGATGCTGGAGCTAGCGACTCTGGAGCTGGTGCAGATGGCTAGCGACTCTGGAACTGATGCAGAACTGTATTAAGGCAGCATGGACTGGACAGAAGCTGGGTCAGACAGGCCGGGTCAAACACGGAAGCAGAAAGAGGGTTCAGCAGACAAGCGTAGTCGGTTTTCAGGCAAGGAGGTCTGGCAACAGTAATAGCACTGGGCAAGGTCAAGGCAGGCCGAGGTCGGGCTGGAGAAGTTCGGGTAGTCAGATGGAGCCGGGTCGGTACAGGAACGGGTTCAATCAGAATACAGGTTAGATCACATATATGCTGCAGATCAGACAGCAAGAGGCTGCTGCAGCTGCCTGACTTTTAAAGGCACATTGGCGCCAAACTCGTGCTAACGTGCACGCGCGCATTTCCGCCGCGCGCGCCCGTCGTGCACACGCGCGCACCATTGGCGCATGCGCGCGCACACCGGGGGCACACCGAGAGTCGGCGGCAGATCCCTGACACCAGTACTCTTATTTACTCTCCATCTTTACTCACTGAGAGGAGGGATGACGACATTTGTCAAAAAGGAATGGATACCCCGAAAGTGCAAAGAGCGACATTCGCCCACCACACAGACTGACTTATGATACATTGGGCAAATGCTCTGAAGCATCTCAGTTTGTCAGCAAAAGAAACCTTGAACTGTCTGTTCCCTCTACTTTTGATTCAGTAAGGGACAACCCCACCTCACCCTTTGACACATCTGTACCAGACACGGTAGTATCAGCTGTGAGTGCACAGGATAGCTCCCCATCATATGACAATTGGTGGGAAGCTCCTCTAATGCAGAGAGATGTTTTGTTTATTTATTTGGTTCCTTGGAGACAAGGACACACAGTGAGGGGAAAACAGTCCCGGTTGTTTGGACAAGTGATCTGAGGGTGCCTGAGGGACGGTGGCCGGATTGCAGAGACCGAGAGACAATCATCCGAGCATCGGAGGACCAGATCCATCAAGCGGAGCTGACAGAGAAGCAAGTTGCAGTCACAGGTCAAAAGTTACTAATCAGAGCTCCGATCCAGTGGGTGAGCCGGTCACGACCCACAGTTTGCCAAGTTAGACTCATATACAGGCCTAACTGGGATTTATAGTTCCACAGAGGAGCAGAGAAACTGACACTGGGAAGGTTTGAGGCCTATCTACTTTGACGTTTAAATCGATTTTAAAATAGTTGTTGCAGTTACACCAGGAGAACTTTCACTTTAATTTGACTCATCAAAACTGTGGATTACAAATCACAAGTTACTTTAGCTAGCGAAGAAAAGAAGATCCAGGACTAAGTACTTTAAGTGAGATCTCACGCATAGCTTATAAAGTAGGGGGAGCTCCCAGGTATAAACCCATGTATATGTATATAATTTTCAAATAGTTTATGTTGAAATCAATTGTGCTGTCGTCTTACGTTGGGATGACAGCACAATTACTGTAATAATTTTTTTGCATATTTCACAGTAAAATATACCTCTGGTTAAGTATCCAGTTGTTGTGGCGTACTGTTTTTCTCCCTCCAGGTGCAGTCAGTGGATCCTGGGGTTACAATACAGGTATTTTGTATTGTCTTATATTGTATTTTATTGCATTGCATCACAGCTGTGCCAAGGGGATTGAGCCAAGTTAGTGGGGGTTATTGGAAGAGTGCAGGCCCAAATTAAACCAGCAAAACCTGCCCATCAACATTGCAAAACCCGCCCATCAACATTGCAAAACCTGCCCTTCATTTGTTTTAACACGCCCCGCTAAGACGTAATGTTTGTATGTCATAGTATACTGTGAATCTGTCAGGTTTCATATCAGGCTAGCAGCAGACAACAGTTCAGGTGTGCTAATATGCCTATAGTTCAATAACAAGAGCACATACCATGAGCAGGTCTTGAGAAGCAGGTCAGCGCTGGGACTTGTAGTTCACCACGGATGCAGGGTTGAGATGAGCGGGACAGCTGGCACTTGTAGTTCACTGCTGAAGTAGGTGTTGTGATGAGCAGGACAGCTGGAACTTGTAGTTCACCGCAGGTGTGGATGTTGGTGGTGTTGCTGGTGCTAGTAGTGCACCGCTGCAATGGATGTTGCTTAAGAGAGTCAGGCAAAGCGTGGTCTAGGCAAGCTGAGTCATACACGGATAGATCAGAGTTCGAAAGTTACCAAATCGGAAGCCACAAGCAGGGTCAAACAAGCCGGGTCATACACAAAGTTTACAGATTAACAGGTCAGGCTGGATCACACAAGGCAAGCAGAGTCACTCTATCACGAGCACTGATTGGGTGAAAACACAGGTGTTTTAAAGGAGAGCTGGCCAATCAGTGTTTCCCAGCCAAGGCTGTGTCAGGTGAGTGCGCTGGGTCCTAGAGGGATCCAGTACTTACAGTACCCCCCCCTTCTTGAGGGGTTGCTCCTGCACCCCCAGGCTTACTTGGATATCGAAGATGGAACTTCTTTTTAAGGCGATCAGCATGGAGATCGCGAGCTGGGATCCAGGAACGATCCTCTGGGCCATAACCTTTCCAATGAACTAGATATTGTAAGGAATTGCGTACTCGTCTAGAGTCAAGAATATATGCCACTTCATATTCCTGGCTATCCGACACATCTACAGGTTCTGGTTCATTTACTTGGAGACTAGAGTGAACAGGTTTCAACAAAGAAACATGGAAGACATTAGGAATGCGCATGGACGGGGGGAGTTTTAATCTATAGGACACAGGATTAACAATCTCCGAAATCTCATAGGGCCCGATGAATTTTGGGCCAAGTTTTTTGGATGGAACATGCAGGGACAGATTCTTGGATGATAGCCACACTTTGTCACCAACTTTATATCCAGGGGCCTTTGAGCGCCTCTTATCAGCCGTTTTCTTAAAAGCCTGCACCGAACGAGAAATAGCACGATTGACGTCAGACCAGATTTTGGAGAAATTTTCAATCGTGGTGTTGGCATCTGGAACATCAGAGGGTGGAAGATCAAAGGAGCACACACACACGAGGATGCAACCCGTAAACACAGAAGAAGGGAGAGGTCCCTGTAGACGAGCTGGCACAATTATTAAAGGCAAACTCTTCCCATGGAAGGATGTTGACCCACTCCACCTCATCATTGGCCATCAGACAACGTACCATCTTCTCTAGAGTCTGATTAGTTCTTTCTGTTTGGCCATTTGTCTCGGGATGATAGGCTGAAGAATATGATAACTTAATCCCTAGCTGAGAACAAAGGGCCTTCCAAAACTGGGCTATAAACTGAGAGCCACGGTCTGAGACAATGTTAATTGGTGCCCCATGGAGCCTGAAAACATGTTTAATGAATAAAGATGCCAGATCTCTAGCAGACGGCAGTTTCGGAAGTGGAACAAAGTGGGCCATCTTACTGAACCTGTCTACCACCACCCAGATCGTGGAACATCCCTGGGACGGAGGCAAGTCAGTGATAAAGTCCATAGATAAATGGGTCCAGGGACAAGTAGGTATTGGTAGAGGACGTAGAAGACCGGAGGGGTTAGAGGTACTGCCCTTGCTTCTGGCACAAACCTCACAAGCCTGGACAAAGGCTAACACATCCTGCCTAATCGATGGCCACCAGAGGTTGCGAGAGATAATCTCATAAGTTTGTCTAAACCCCGGATGCGCTGCAGGCTTTGACGCATGTACCTGCTGCAAAACCTGCAAACGAAGAGCCAAGGGCACAAAAAGCATACCAGAGGGAGTGGAAGGGGGGGCTTCAGCCTGTGCAGGTAACAAGGCCTCAGAGATGTCAGTCTGGGTGAAAGCCAAAATCCTGTCCTCAGAGATAATGGATTGTGGAGGAAGCGGAGGTGGGGATTCTGATAAAAAACTGCGAGACAAGGCATCGGCCTTAACATTTTTTGGCCCTGGTAAATAAGAAATTGTAAAGTCAAATCTGGAGAAGAACAATGACCACCTGGCCTGACGTGAGTTCAGTCTTTTAGCAGAACGGATGTATTCAAGGTTTTTGTGGTCAGTCAGAACTATGAATGGATAGCGAGCTCCCTCCAGCCAATGTCTCCATTCCTCCAAAGCTAGCTTTATGGATAACAGTTCTCTGTTGCCTATATCATAGTTGCGCTCTGCTGGGGAATATTTACGGGACAGGAAGGCGCAGGGGTGGATGGCAGCAGTTACAGGGTCCTTTTGTGACAGAAGCGCCCCCACCCCTACTTCGGATGCATCTACCTCCACAATAAAAGGCAGCTCAGGAACAGGATGGCGTAGAATTGGTGCAGAGGTAAAGGCTTTCTTCAACTGAGTGAAGGCTGTCTGGGCTTCAGTAGTCCATTTAAACTTAGCCTGAGACTTCCTGGTGAGAGAGGTGATGGGATGTGCAATGGTGGCAAAATTCTTAATCAATTTCCGATAGAAATTTGCAAAGCCCAGGAAGCGCTGAACTGCTTTCAGGTCTGAAGGTGATGCCCAGTCTAGAATGGCCTGAATCTTGGCTGGATCCATGGTTAGGCCTGTGTCAGAGATTACGTAGCCCAGGAAAGGTACTTGTTTGACATGAAATGAACATTTTTCAGGCTTAACAAAAAGGGAATGAGCCTTTAATCGGGCCAACACTGAGCGGACGTGCCTCTGATGCGTTTCAAGATTGGGAGAATATATCAAAATATCATCCAAATATACAAGCATAAAGCGACCCAACAGATCACGGAAAATGTCATTCATAAAGTTTTGAAAGACAGCTGGTGCATTTCTGAGACCGAAAGGCATGACAAGACATTCGTAGTGGCCATCCTTGGTGTTAAAGGCTGTCTTCCACTCATCTCCTTCACGGATGCGCACTAGATTATAGGCTCCCCTTAGGTCTAGTTTGGAGAAAATCTTTGCTCCCTGGATTTGGGAGAACAACTCTGTGATGAGAGGGAGAGGGTACCGATTGGGAACGGTTATTTTATTTAGACCTCTGTAGTCAACACAAAGTCTTAGACCCCCGTCCTTCTTTGGGACAAAGAAGCAACCTGCGCCTGCAGGAGAAGTAGAGGGATGGATGAAACTTTTAGCTAGGTTTTCCTGGATGTATTCTTGCAAAGCAAGGTTCTCTGGTTCGGACAATGGAAAGACTCTCCCTCGCGGAGGTGTAGTGTCAGGCAAAAGGTCAATGGGACAGTCATGACTGCGATGAGGTGGTAAGGTGTCAGCACTCCCTTTAGAAAACACATCCTGAAAGTCCTTATAACAAAGCGGAATCTGTTCCATTCCCACTTGACAAGCAGCAAGTCGAACAGGGTGCTGAATGCAACTTTCTTTACACTGATTGGACCAAGCCAGAATATTTCCTGTTCACCAGTCAATTACAGGATTGTGCTTCTGAAGCCAAGGAAGGCCTAGGATCAAAGGAGTGGATGGAGAGTCAATGACAAGACATGAAATCTTCTCCCAGTGCAGGGCCCCCAATTGTAACTGGAAGGGATTGGTGGACTGAAGCACAAGGTCTTGTGAGAGAGGCCGGTTATCCACAGAAATTAGGCGGACTGGGCAATCTAGCATATGAGTTTCCAGGGACAAGGAGGTAATCAGAGTCTTATCAATAAAATTCTCAGCAGCTCCAGAATCTACCAAGGCCAGCAGTTCATGGGTCCCTGTCCCAAAGTGAATAACACTGGGTAGAAGTATACGACTGTCCCCCTGGGGAGATGAAAGCAGACCTAAGGTGACCTCCCCATAATCACCTAGGTCCTGGAGTTTCCCGGACGTGTAGGGCAGGAACGTAGCATGTGACCCCTGAGGCCACAATACAGGCAAAGTCCCATATTACGCCGGCGTGTGTGTTCCTGGGCAGATAGCCGGGTGGAGCCTAACTGCATAGGTTCTTCCACTGAACTGGCACTGGAGGTAGGATGGTCAGGTGGTAAGGGAGGTATACAGTTTGCCACAGCCATATTTTTTTCTCGCCCCCTCTCACGCTGACGGTGATCAATTTTAATGGCTAGACACATAGCTTCCTCCAGTGAGGCTGGATAGGAGAAGTTGACCAGAGCATCCTTAATTGCATCTGAAAGACCTATTCTGAACTGGCTGCGGAGAGCTGCATCATTCCAGCCAGATTCTGGCCAGATCAGCTGTGGTGGTTCCTTGCTTTAAGTTACGCAGGGTTGATTCTGCAGTAGCCATACGATCTGGATCATCGTACAGCAATCCAAGGGCTTCAAAGAAGGCATCTACAGTTAGCAGGGCTGGATGGTTTGGTTCAAGGTTAAAGGCCCAAGCCTGGGGGTCACCCTGTAGCAGAGAGATAATGATCTGAACTCTCTGAGTTTCAGAGCCAGAAGAGGATGGCCTTAATTTGAAATATAATTTGCAGCTGTTTTTAAAGTTGCAGAATCCCTTACGGTCACCAGAAAAACGGTCAGGCAAAGGAATTTTTGGTTCAGATAAAGTTTTTGTAACAGTTGTAGTAGGGGATTGCACCTTGGTGAGCTCTGTGGCCATTTGCTGAACTTGATGGGATAAATGGCAAAGTTCTTGTGCAAACATCTGAGCCTGCTCAGAATCCATGATGGGTTTTCCCTTTTTATGTATGGCTCGTGATAATGTCAGGTTTCATATCAGGCTAGCAGCAGACAACAGTTCAGGTGTGCTAATATGCCTATAGTTCAATAACAAGAGCACATACCATGAGCAGGTCTTGAGAAGCAGGTCAGCGCTGGGACTTGTAGTTCACCACGGATGCAGGGTTGAGACGAGCGGGACAGCTGGCACTTGTAGTTCACTGCTGAAGTAGGTGTTGTGATGAGCAGGACAGCTGGAACTTGTAGTTCACCACAGGTGTGGATGTTGGTGGTGTTGCTGGTGCTAGTAGTGCACCGCTGCAATGGATGTTGCTTAAGGGAGTCAGGCAAAGCGTGGTCTAGGCAAGCCGAGTCATACACGGATAGATCAGAGTTCGAAAGGTACCAAATCGGAAGCCACAAGCAGGGTCAAACAAGCCGGGTCATACACAAAGTTTACAGATTAACAGGTCAGGCTGGATCACACAAGGCAAGCAGAGTCACTCTATCACGAGCACTGATTGGGTGAAAACACAGGTGTTTTAAAGGAGAGCTGGCCAATCAGTGTTTCCCAGCCAAGGCTGTGTCAGGTGAGTGCGCTGGGTCCTAGAGGGATCCAGTAGTGACAGAATCTTACAGTTCATTTTGGGAAAGAAGCAAACATGAAGGCTGGGCTTTTCCCTCCCTCCATCCTTTTTCTCACACGAGAATTCCTAAACATATATTGGGAGTGCTGGGTTGAAAGAGTCGAATTTCCCTCCCACCTTCTCCTACTGTTGGGGGCTGCGAGCCTCTAACTCAAAGATGGCCGATTAACCACTTAAGGACTGGACCAATATGCTGCTAAATGCCCAGAGGCGTTTTTACAATTCGGGACTGCGTCGTTTTAACAGACAATTGCGTGCGACGTGGCTCCCAAACAAAATTTGCGTCCTTTTCTTCCCACAAATAGAGCTTTCTTTTGATGGAGTTTGATCACCTCTGCAATTTTTATTTTTTGCGCTATAAACAAAAATAGAGCGACATTTTTGAAAAAAAAATCAATATTGTTTACTTTTTTTATAAGAAAAATCGAATAAACTAAATTTTAGTCAAACATTTAGGCCAAAATGTATTCAGCCACATGTCTTTAGTAAAAAAAAATCTCAATAAAAAAAATTAGCTACCTAGCGGCAACAGTGACACTAATACAGCGATCAGAAAAATGATCGCTTAGTGACACTGGCAATAGGGGGTGAAAAGGTTAACTAGGGCGGTGATCAAGGGGTTAAAACTTTATTGGGGGGGTACGGGGCTACCCTGAACCTAACACTAACTGCCTGTCACACTAACTGTCACACTGACACTAAATGCATTGATCAGTAAATATATGATCACTGCAATCAGTGACAGTGTGACAGAGGGTGGGGGGGTGATCGCAAGGGGTTAAATGTGCCTATGTGTGTGGTGTCAGTGTAGTAGTGGTGCGACTTACTGTGTGAGTCTTCTCTCCTCTCAGCGGATTGAAAATACCGCCGAGAGGAGAGGTGACATCACTTCCTCTGCCAGTGTTTACATTACACAGGCAGAGGACAAAAACCAACAGCACCCCCTCATCCCGGATCGCTCGCACAGCCACGGGGACCGCCACAAGTACCGGGGGGTCTCGATCGGACCCCCGACCCACGTCTAGGCAGGGACGTACAGGTACGCCAATGTGCCTGTACGTGCCATTCTGCCGACGTGAATGTACATGCGGCGGTCCTTAACCGGTTAACCCTGTGTATGCTGGGGGCTTGTGCTCCTTTTGACTAAAGAAAAAAACAAGAAATGTTCTTTAACAGAAAGACAGACTGCAGCTGTTTTTTTTAAAATATATATATAATGAGTTTAACTGTTTCACACCTCAGCGACCGATTTTAAACCTGGGTGTAACTTTGATTCAGAAGACTGGAGTTTTTAATAACTCAACCTAACCTGGGTGTATCTTTAATTCAGAAGAATGGAGTTTTTAGTAACTCAAAATATTATTTTATTTTTAAGCTGAGCTTAATCTAGATATTGAATGACCAACCTACACTAATTTGTATCGTCTTATCAGTCAGATTGTGTCCTCTCCGATTTGATGGAGCCCTGACTGTAGTTCTCACTGAGTTCCAGGCCATCTTGTTGCCCTACCTTTGAATCCACTTCCCTCATGCCACTTATGCCATTTCCATCTTGCCACTTTTGCCCCAGTTATCTCAGCTGAGAAAGCCTACCATGAGCAGTTCACCGTGGCTGAAATTACTAATGCTTTGAGCCAGCTGACCAGATGGTGAAATGTGACCCATGACATAATAAATATATGGTTTACTGCCTGTTATACTGTGAAGATGTGGTGCCCAAGGATGTTAATGCAGCTATTGCCACCATCAAAACCAAGCCTAACGTTCAGCAGTTTATGGACTGGTTTCAAAGTTGGTATTAATTATCAAGCACCGACTGTTGTCCGGGTGGGGATCTGGCCAAGGTTCAAAGTGCTGTGTGCATGCTGAGCAACACCACTGCAATTGCAGAGGCATGGGCTCTGCCCGAATGCAGTTTTATGTTGGAAGTCCTTCCCTTTGCAAACAGGCCTTTCTCCAGCCTAACCCATCCCAACCCCTGCCCAGTATTGAACTACCTCTTCTACCCCCTGTGAACACAGATGGCAGCTTTTCCTGCCCACCAGCCGTTGCCCATACCAGATTCTGTATTATGTAAGCCAACCAACCCTGCTACTCTCCTTCCTTTTGTCCAAGGGGGCATCATGACATGTCTCTGGACAAAACAGGAAGAAGAGAATGGTGCAGACCTCCCTGCTCCTACCCTAGATGAACATGATTGCTTTGAACTCATGAAGGTGGAAACCACTCATCTACCCTCTGCCCTGGATGCCCCGATCCCAATGCCTCAACTGACCTTGTATGTTAATGGCTCCAGATTCAGATATGGGGTACCTGAAGTGATAGAGAGTGATCAAGGCCCTGCATTCACTGCTACAGTCGCAAAAGAAATATGCCAGGCCCTAGGTACCACAAGTGGAAAGAATGAACCAGACACTTAAAACCTGAATGCAAAATATGGCCAAGGACACAGGTATGTCCTGGCCAGAAAGCTTGCCAATAGCCTTATTCAGAGTGTACGGTATTCCCCAAGGGGGAAGCACTCTTTATCCCCTTTTGAAATCTTTTTTTGGAACAGCCCCTAGTTAAGGTTGTTATTACCCACAGCAGGTGCAATTACAGTCTGATACTTTGAGAAATTACGTGACCGCTCTTGCAAAAGAATTAACCAATATCCATGTACAAGTATTTTCTTCCAATTCAGACCCTGAACTAGATACAGGTATTCACTGCATACTTCCTGGTGACTGGGTGATGGTTAAGAGGATCCTCCGAAAACTTCTCTGGAGACAATATATGATGGTCCAGGCTCCAGTTCCGGAGGACCGTGCACCACCCACATCAGAATAAAACTATATATATCTTTTTTTATAGCAACTGTACAAGTAGATGGTGTAACACAATTCTGGTATAATGCATCAGACACACATGTAGCTACCTTCATATTTGATCACTGCATTACACTCTCCTTTCCTCCATTAGACTGGCAGTGTAACATGTTTTGGCAGAAAATCGCCTCCGAAACTATATATATATACACACACACACACACACACACACACACACACATACATACATACATACATACATACATACATACATACATACATACATACATACATACATACATACATATATATATATATATATATATATATATATATTTGACATAGGCGACGATTGTACCCACTGGGAATCTGTGGGTTGGAATACAGGTGATGGCTGAGGATATAGGCCACAGAGTGCCCTGAACAAGAAAGACAAATATGGAGAGTTATTACTTAGCAGATTGACCTAGTAGCAAAGGGGAAGCACTCATCTGAATCCAACAGGAAGCATAGAAGTGCCCCAGCTGGTAGTTTTGACCCCCATGTATATATAGATGCCATAGGGGTCCCAAGGGGGGTCCCGGATGAGTTTAAAGCAAGAGACCAAGTAGCTGCAGGTTTTAAATCTCTGATTCCCATGATCACTATAAATAAGAACGAAGATTGGATTAATTGTATCTACTATAACCAACAGAGGTTTGTTAACTATACCAGGGATCCACTCCAGGGTTTAGCTGAATGTCATGGATCGTGAGATATTAAAGTGTTTCTATGTGAAATCCATATTCATGTATTGCAGAAGATGAGACATTGTGGATAGGACATATTGCAGGATACCTCTGTCTGTCTAGATGTGGATTGGAACGGAATCAGCCTATTGAGGACTATTGGAATGCTAAGTGGCTTGTGAAATACCTTTCCATTGTGTTCTGCAAATGAATAGCCATTGTCAGAAACGAGACACCTAGCCACCTCGTCCGGCTACCTGAATAGATAATTGACTCATGTTAATTGTTGTTCTGATTGCTTCATTGTAGTAATTACCCCCTGGAGGCTTCTGTCTCAACACATATAGTCATGCTATTCAAGCTTTGGGACCAATCTCTGCTGAGTCATTTTGAAGTCCTCATTTGCATGGAAGAGGACCTGAGTAGAAAACAACAAATGTACTTTACAATTGACCAATAGAAAAGCGGTTGTTGGGGGCGGGATGTTCCAAATTCTGTATAAAAGTGTGCTGTGTACTTTTCAATAAAGAGTTCTGGTTGAACATACATACAACTAGCTTGGTGTGTGTTCTTCATGGATCCAATCGGCACATAGCTGTAGGTTGGATCCCGGAATCTTGGATGACTGGACCATCAGATGTTGCAAGCTGCAATCTGATCAAATAGAAGCAGAGGAGTGTCGGGAGAGCAGGACCTGGGCGTGAAAGGGTCTCGTCACATTGGTTGGCAGCGGTGAGATTTGCTCTCCAGTTACTGGGACAACTCCAAACCACCACCATGAATGACCAGCTATGCAGCCTGCAGGAGAACCATGCTAAAAGACTTGCTTGAAGAGCCGTGGAGGGACTGGTGGGAAGAACAAGACCACCCTGATAATTACGCTAGCCGAGATAGATCAGAGGGATGGTGATGCAGGACCCCGGTCGGTTGAAGACTCGTTCCAGCAGCGAGTTCAACAGCGGTTGGCATTATATGGTGCTAACCCATCAGAGACGGCCAGACAGAATACGAGAGCGTCAGAGAGAGCAAGAGCGTTAACAGAGAGAACGAGAGCGGCAACAGGGGCTGAGAATTGCAGAAATACGGCGATCGGTGACAACGCCTAAAGAAGCAGCACCAAATGAAAGAAGAGGAGAGGTACAGATACCAGTAACCATGGAAGAGGAATTCAGAAGGAGGTTGCGAGAGAAGCATATACAGCACAGAGGACCAGTATCAGAGGAGGTCCTGCTTGGATGGTCTGATTCGATCCGCTGCGAACTCTGGAAAGAAGCGCTAGCCCGCGAGCAGCGACACCAGGGAAAAGCTCTCCCCTCCATCTATAGAAGGTACTGGTCACAGTATGAAGTACGGATGCTGTTATTGGGGGAACAACTGAAGCAGGAGTGGACAACAGAGTTAAGCAGGCTGATCCAGGCAGAGATGCGGTTGGACGAAAGCTACAGAGCCCTTCGGTGGTATGTAGCCCAAGAGTGCCCGTGGTCAGCGGATGACACCCCCACGGAAGGCTTTGACTATGATGGCCTGGGATTGTTGTATTGGAGGATGTACGAGGATCCCGACTTTGGGAGCGATCGGGAGTGGCGTTTGGAGGACATAATGGAGCACAGAGACCAAAGACTAAATCTCTCAGAAGCGCACTGGCTACAGGAAGATTTGGAATTTCTGGCCGTTCAGGAATGGCAGCTGGAAATCGCCTACAAACAGCTGCTAGACTCCGCTCAGCAGCAGGATGGGGCTCCCTTTGCCTGGGACTATGAGGAAATATCAGTTGACAACACTGAAATCCTAGATGATGAATCGGCAGTGGAAAATCTGGAGATTGCCATTCCCAAAGCTGAAGTACTGACCGCAGGGCCGAGCTCTGCTAACCTCTGCTCAGTACCTAGAGCATCTTCTGGGTTACATAGACAGGAGATGGTGAACCTCTATCCCCAGACACCAGTTGCAGAGACAGGGGATTTAATAGATTTTTCTGCTGAGGAAAAACAACCTGATGGGCCTCCAGCAGAAGAGCTGGGATCAGGGCCAAACTTCACTGTGCTCTGCCCAGCACCAAGGGCAGTATTTGTGGAGTTACAAGGAACTTCCCCACCTCAAGGGGGGGTCACCGGACAGAGGGATCAAGACCTCTGCCCCACCCTTGTGGCAGTTCCAGAGGCTCAGGGTGAGATGATGGCGATTACTCCCCAGCCACAGATTACAGAATGTATGGACTGTTCAGAGGATGTTATGGATTATGCACCCCCAGCAGAAGTGCTGGCAACAGGGCAGAGTGCCAGCCATCTCTGCCCAGCACCGGGTCCAACTGTGGAGTTCCAGGGAGCCGGGGCAGCTGAAGTGGTGAAGCTCTTACTCCCAGCTGAATCACTGGCAGCAGGACAGGATGCTACTGGCGGCTGCACCCCACTACAGCTTGAGTGGATATCGGTGGATGGGACTGTGGTCTCCACTCACAGCAACCCAGCGGAAGAGCTGGCAACAGAGCAGAGTGCCCCGGGCCTCTGCTTTCACCTAACAGAAGAGGGGGTTCCTGTGGTAGTGGATGGGACTTCGATCTTCACTGACTCAACCCCTGAAAATGATACGGCCCTGAGACAGGAGGATGTCGGCTTTGCTTTACAAGCATCGGGGGATTTTCACCTAGCACCAGTGGATGGGACTTCAGTCTCCACTGGTATACCCCAGGAATGGTGGCCAGTTGGCCCAGATCCCCAACAGCATGATGAACTTAGCCCGGCCACCCTGTCTTCTCTCCAGCGGCTGAAAGGACTCCAGGGAGAAGGGCCAGTCCAGACCTCGCCCCAGTGGCAGGCGTATTCCCAGAGAGAGGCAGAGGATGGCGGGGTGAGTAATGCTCTGTTTGGAACAAGTCATTTGGGGTACTGTATGGATACTGGCATTGGGGGACTGGAACTACTGACGAAGTTCAGAGTCAACCCATCTGGTGTCTCCTACTGTGTTAGTCTCCTGCCAAAAGGGGAGCTGTGTGCCAGACCTAGTCGGGACAGGGGCTTTTGGAGAGGACTGAATGCGAGCCTCTTGCTGTCCGATTATGGGCCAGGGCCTCAAACCAGGAAGGTGGATGGTTTATCCCGGCAGACAGTCCTGGAACCTTAAGACTACTTTTCCAACATCCTCGAGTGGACCCGTTTGGGTCCCACTGCGGCTGTTGGACTACTTCCCAGGGGGAGTAATGTCATGGATCGTGAGATATTAAAGTGTTTCTACGTGAAATCCATATTCATGTATTGCAGAAGATAAGACATTGTGGATAGGACATATTGCAGGATACCTCTGTCTGTCTAGATGTGGATTGGAACGGAATCAGCCTATTGAGGACTATTGGAATGCTAAGTGCCTTGTGAAATACCTTTCCATTGTGTTCTGCAGATGAATAGCCATTGTCAGAGACGAGACGCCTAGCCACCTTGTCCGGCTACCTGAATAGATAATTGACTCATGTTAATTGTTGTTCTGATTGCTTCATTGTAGTAATTACCCCCTGGGGGCTTCTGTCTCAACACACATAGTCATGCTATTCAAGCTTTGGGACCAATCTCTGCTGAGTCATTTTGAAGTCCTCATTTGCATGGAAGAGGACCTGAGTGGAAAACAACAAATGTACTTTACAATTGACCAATAGAAAAGCGGTTGTTGGGGGCGGGATGTTCCAAATTCTGTATAAAAGTGTGCTGTGTACTTTTCAATAAAGAGTTCTGGTTGAACATACATACAACTCGCTTGGTGTGTGTTCTTCATGGATCCAATCGGCACATAGCTGTAGGTTGGATCCCGGAATCTTGGATGACTGGACCATCAGATGTTGCAAGCTGCAATCTGATCAAATAGAAGCAGAGGAGTGTCGGGAGAGCAGGACCTGGGCGAGAAAGGGTCTCGTCACACTGAACAACTAGATGCCACTTCACAAATTACTTTCCAAAATGACAGATCCCTGGGACCAGTATTTTGGGTAGATAAGTTGGTGGCAACGCAATTGTACTCAGATAGGTATAGCAATTGTGTTGCTGCTTGTATTAGTTGCTATAGGGGTTTGCTGTATTCTGCCCTGCATAAAGAAGCTGTTAGGAAAGGCAGCTGAAGAGGTAACCCTTACTTTTTTGAATGTGGGTGATATTGGGGATCTAATTAAGGAGGAAGAAGAGGCACCGTATCCTCCACGGTCATTACCTGTTAAAAAATACATACAACATTCTCAAATGATAAGGGAAAGAATAGTACCTGACTGTTCTCCTGACCATTTTGTTGAGTGAAGACACTGGGCAATCCATGTCTGACCTCTATGCGAAATGCAAAAAAAGATCCTGATGTCAGGGGGGCCAGGTATAGGCTAAACAGCATAGGAACAGTACTGATAAAATAGTCATTTTAAGGGGGGACTGTGATAAAGCTAAATAAATGTTATCTTTCTCTATTAACCACTCAAATATTACTTTCCTTTGTTTTATTATTTTATTTACTTTCTTTCTCGTTGCCATATGTATGTGTATATATATATATATATATATATATATATATATATATATTAGGGCTGTTACTGATTAAAATTTTCGTGTTTGATAAATCTAATTTTTTTTTAATCAATTAATGGACTAATTTCGATCCTTGCATTGCAACTCTGCATTAGTCAGTGGTAAATGTGGTATACACTATATACAGTCACATGCCACTAGGTAGTTTCCACAATCCATGACTTAACTCCACAGTTCACACAAACACGTTTTAAATTTAAACGGTAGCACTGACGTAAGTCATTTTTTCTTATTAAACTTAAAAAAAAATTGTAGAAAGTTAATTTAACTTTAATTATAAAACGTATCTAGTATATTGACTGTCAGTCACTTTATAGTAGGCAAGTAGGCAACACTTTGGTCAGTCACGCAGACATACCAGATTGTTTACATTTTCTGAATGCAGACATGATAGCATTTTATTGACAATATACCCTAAAGAACTGAACAGTCTTTCGCACGGAACAGATGTTGTCGATACACAAAGAATTGTCTGCACAAAACTGCTTAGGACAGGAAAACAATGGTTATTTTTGCCCCCTTCCCTTGATGGAGCCTGATGCCTCCTCTCGCTCCACAGATGCAAAGGTACCTCAAACCAATGGGTGTAGTTTGCTCACATCCAGCAGGGTCTCATTATCCAGGCTGTCTGGTTACGTCAAGAATTTTTATTGATCAAAATAATTAAAGATTAATCAAGGAATTAATCTTTAATTTCCCCAGCCCTAATATATATATACACATGTATGTGTGTGTATATATATATATATATATATATATATATATATATATATATATATATATATATATATATGTGTGTGTATTTCAGTATTCACATGAGAAACATTAGTATTATTTTCCTTGAATGAAAGTTATAACAGAGTTAAACAAGAAACAGATGTCTTTCTACTCCACTCCTTCCCTCTCCCACCGAGAAGTAATGGCAAAAGAAGTAATGGCAAAAGAAGTAATGTCATGGCTAAAGAAAGCTCTGGAATGCTTGCCTCGATGCCAGGAAGAGATGTAACAAGATAAGACTATATGGGGATAAGCCAATCAGATGCACCCATATGTGATGACCTTTGCTTATGTCACTTTGACTATAAAAGCTGTAACCTGAATGTATATGCCAAAAAGAGATGGCGAAGAGTTCAATATCTATCAGAACAGTTTTGGAATAGATGGAGGAAAGAGTACTTAGCCAATCTTACGCTGAGAAGTAAATGGCAAACACCAAGGAGAAATGTCCAAATTGGTGACATGGTATTAGTGAAAGAAGAAGATTTACCTAGAAGTCAATGGAAATTGGCCAAAGTTCTAGAAGTTCAAAAGGATGATAACAAACTAGAAAGAAGAGCATTGTTACAAATAGGAGACTCAAAACTTGACAAAAAGGGAAAACGTCTCACCACTCCACTCAGGTTGGAACGTCCTATACAGAAGTTAGTTGTTCTACTTGAGAGTGATAAAAGACACTTGGAAAGTTGAGAACCTGATATAAAATTCCCCACATTCATGTTCACATCCTACTATAGGGAACAAGAATTATAGGTAATTTTGGTGGGAGTGTAGCTGGCCAGCTAGAACCTGTCCTAGGTAGCTAATATAACTTACATATATATATATATATACAGCTAAACCTGCTAAGAACCTAATGTAGAGTACATGTTTATATGTGAGAGGCAAATGCAGAGTTATTCACTGTGATTTTGTGTTTGGATGTTATATAATAGTTGTATGTTGTGTTCACAGAAGCAAAAGAAAAAGTATGCCTTTAAGAGTCATTTGTTTGTATGGGGCAGAAGGTAAGCAAAGTTATTCACAGTTTAATTCATACCAGAAAGCATAGAGTTAAGCTTTTGTGACTCATCACAGGCCTTGGCCCAATCACAGCCAATCTCACATTGAGCAGAGTCTTGACCAGTCACAGCCAGCTTTGCATCCACTCTGTCTGGGAGGTTCCTAGTGCTGTACATGTGCTCTGCTAGTTTGTTCCACAGAGACAGAACCACATGGAGACAGAGACACACAGAGACATACAGAGATCAGTTCTTATGGAAGCCAGAGGGCAAAATTAGGTAATTATACAGTTATATATATGTTCTTATTGTAAATAGTGTGATTAGAACTGTATACTGATTTAGCTGTGTGTTCACTTGTAGTTCCACCAAACCTGAATCACTCATCACTCATCAAACTAAGCTAACCCTGAAAACTAAGCTAACCCTGCAAACCCGAACCATATCAAACCTTCATACCTTCAAACCACAGTTATACCTTTCAGAGAAATCAGAGAATGCTTTGATAACTTACAGAGAGAGGGAGAGAGAGAGAGAGAGTAAATACTAAAGAAATAAATATATCCACCATCTTATGTTAAATGACAAGATTGAATATTTCAACCACCATTTTCTGTTATACTTATTCATCACGTGTTTTGTACATGGACTGTCTTTTATATGAAGAAAAGTTAATAAAAAAGTTATTTTAAGCATTTGGTGTGCTCTTTAAACCTACTGCTTCCATAGAACGGCACTAGAGGAATTTCAGAGTAATAGACAGTCTTGTTGGATTGAAAAGTTAGAGATATCACAATTCTTCTAATGCCACAGCGCATGAGGCACTTCATAGTGCTGCACCTGCCACACCGCTATCGGTCCCTGGAGCTGAAGAATGGGAGAGGTGTGTGTAAACACACCTTCCCCGTTCTTCACAGTGGCGCTGTCATTGATCGTCTGTTCCTTGATATAGGCAAAGGCAATCAATGACATCACACGTCTAGCCCCGCCCCCCTACAGTTAGAAACACATATGAGGTCACACTTAACCCCTTCAGCGCCCCCTAGTGGTTAACTCCCAAACTGCAATTGTCATTTTCACAGTAAACAATGCATTTTTATAGCACGTTTTGTTGTGAAAATGACAATGGCCCAAAAATGTGTCAAAA
Source organism: Rana kukunoris (assembly GCA_029574335.1). Lineage (NCBI taxonomy): Eukaryota > Metazoa > Chordata > Amphibia > Anura > Ranidae > Rana > Rana kukunoris. The sequence goes on from JAJQKJ010000527.1 coordinate 42,343, forward strand.
TTGTCAGATGTGTCCGCCATAATGTCGCAGTCACGAAAATAATCGCTGATCGCCGCCATTAGTAGTAAAAATAAAAATGCAATAAAACTATCCCCTATTTAGTAAACACTATAAATTTTGCGCAAACCAATCGATAAACGCTTATTGCGTTTTTTTTACCAAAAATAGGTAGAAGAATACGTATCAGCCTAAACTGAGGAAAAACACGTTTTTTTATATACATTTTTGGGGAATATTTATTATAGCAAAGAGTAAAAATTATTGAATTTTTTTCAAAATTGTCGCTCTATTTTTGTTTATAGAAAAAAATAAAAACCACAGAGGTGATCAAATATCACCAAAAAAAGCTATATTTGTGGGGAAAAAATGAAAGCTAATTTTGTTTGGGAGTCACGTCGCACAACCGCGCAATTGTCAGTTAAAGAGACACAGTGCCGAATCGCAAAAACAGGCCCTGTCCTTTACCTGCATATTGGTTTGGGCATTAAAGGGGTGTTCCAGCCACATTTAGTGTTTATTAAAAGTCAGCAGCTACAAAAAGTGTAGCTGCTGGCTTTTAATAAACACACTCACCTGCTCCACGATCCAGCACCGGCTGGGGGGTCTGCTCCTCTCCCCCCCTCCCAGGCCGGCGTCTTCATTTCAACTGTGGGCACCCGGCCGTGACAGCCTTCGGCTTCACGGCCGGACACCCACTGCGCATGCGCGAGCGGCACTGCGCATGCGCGAGCGGCGCGACCCGCCGCTGATTGGACAGGCGATCGCATGGGACCTGTCAGTGTCCCATGCGATCGCCTACAGGGAGGGGGTGCTGTAGGCGATAAAGCTTAATCGCCTAACCAGCCCCTCGGCGGAAGCAGGAAGTGGGACAGGAAATCCCACTCCTCCTGAAGCCCCCACTCCCCCCCCAAAAAAAATTACATGCCAAATGTGGCATGTAAGGGGGTGAGGAGTGGGTTAAGCGGAAGTTCCGAATTTGGGTGGAACTCCGCTTTAAGTAGTTAAAGCTGATGGTTGAAACTGTGAATTTTAATGCTAAAAAAGTTGCTGTGATCTGTGTACATGGGGATACTAAGAGTATGCTATAGCCACTGTTCACTTTAAAACTAACTTGGGTACGGTGACCCATCTGGTACACGAGTCCATTATTGGTAGGGACTTCCCTAAGTTTTGGGAACAAATGGAGTTTATTACAAACTATCCCCAGATTATTACTCTTCCCTTATGACAAGCATCTATACCACATAGAAGAAAAATATTTCATTATCTACAGTGCCAATCCTGACCTCCCTGGGGCCCTAAGCAATATGACATGGCACATTAAAAATGAAAAGTGGGGGGTGCGGGGAGAGGGGGTGTGACTCAGCCAGCGAGTTTAGAAGCGGGGGGAGGGGGCGAAAATTACTTCTCACCAGGCGGGGGCTTTAGTAATTTGGGGGGCCCTTCGCAGCTTTGCGGGGCCCTAATCGGCTTGCATAGTGAGCCTATAGGGAGCATCGGCCCTGATTATCTACAATGGATGTAATATTTTGTGGCAATAGCCAGCATTGAACAAACTCTTTTAAATTTCTCTCAAAATAATTCCACAATCGGTTAGCTGGATTAAAAAAGGATAATTAGTCAGAAAAATGTCTTGATCAGGGGCGGACTGACCATTGAGGAACTCGGGCACTGCCCGAGGGCCCCATGCCACTAGGGGGCCCCATCAGGGTTGCCAGGCACATTAAAACCAGGGACAGTGTGTAAAAATCTGTGTTTTTTTACATCTGTCCCTGATATGTCCAAAACCTACATGCTTTTGATGTGAAAATCCCGAGATTTTAGCTGCCCCGGCTCTGTACTGCCACCTAGCTTGGTGCCTGGGGGCCCCATAATCTTCTATTGCTCCGGGGCCCCATGAGTTGTCAGTCCGCCCCTGGTCTTGTGTCCTTGAGAAGAACTATACAGTAAAAGATTGGATTGCAAGCATAATTTGTTCTGGAAACATGCTTGTAATCCAAAGCACTTGTATATCAAAGCAAATTTCCCCATAAGAAATAATGTAAACTCAAATCATTCGTTCCACAACCATTTATTCTTAAGTCTTTAAGTTTATAGTCCATATACAAATAATTATAGCAATGTAATAGGTTGTGTAACCATAACATGTCCATCCACAAATGGATGCCTCCACAAGGGGATTAGAACCAAAATCCAGCAAGATATGCAAATTATAAAGCATAGGATGCATTAAGGTGAAAAAACACAAACCTTTACAACCCCTTTAGTTATCGTGGGATAGATAGCATGAATCTTCTTACTAGCCTTAAATGCCCCATCTCATTACCAGCTTAATTTATCTAATTAGCCATTTTGCCTGGGATTAGGGGCTATTATGGAGATTATTAACATCACTTATTTATAATTATATGGAACTTGTTGCTTTTTCCCAATCTTTTGGGAGGCTGCACAGTTTATTTTATCCTTATTTTGAATCTGAATAGATAATTTGACATTATGAATCAATTAACTTATAGACTATCTTGGCTTGATGATCCTATGTTATTAACACGATCCGACGTCCTACTAACCGGTTTGGTGGATCTGGCTTTCACCAACAGTTCATTGCAGGGGGGTCTATACCAGCCTTCTCCTCGGTGGTGTCGTAGTCGCTCAATTATCAATTTTACAAGTTTGGTGAGCACTTATATTTGTTGTTACCATTATATTATTTTATATACAATGTTATTGATGTATGAAAATAACTAATTGGTATGAATACTAATGGTATGTTCTGTATAACCCAGATAAAGTTATAGATGCATGCCGAGCTGCTTTAAAGAAGCAGAAGTTTGCAAAATATGTCGGCTTCTCTGCATATCCAAAGCATCTGTTTGAACTTCATGTATTAAGTATCAACTATGGGGTCCACTACAACATGATTTATAGTCATTGGACCATGTGATTTGTATCTGATATTTTGTAATAAAACTCTTAAATCTTATTATATTGTCATTATATGTGTGCTTACCTTAGTGACAGACACAAACACATCCAACAAAATCCCATCATTTTAAGAGGGAGTGGTATCTCTCTGTAATCTTTTTAATTGTATCGTGTATGTAAAAAGAGTGATGAAATTGTTGAACAGTTGGTGGTCCTTAAGCCATACAGATGGGTGGTGTTGGAACTTACCCATGGGCACTGGCTAGGAGGTCATTTAGGGGTTGAGCAAACCACGGAAAGGGTGTTGCGCAGGTTTTACTGGCCTGGGATACAAAAAGATATTGAGAATTAAACCTGTTAAAGACCTGGAAGGATAGACTGGAATTAACTGCAAGATCCTTCCCGGTAACGCCTAAGGGTACTCAGTCCCCTCTGATCCCTGAGGTCAGGATTCCAGTCACCCTGTCGTATTCCCAAAAACAGGAAGCAAGAGAGTTCCTAATAAGGAATAGAGAGAAATTTTCAGAGTTACCTGGCATGACTTCAGCAGTTCAGCATGATATTGTTACTGAACCTGGGGTCTGTGTCAAGCTCAAACCATACCGAATTCCCGAAGCTAAAATAAAGGACATCAGTGATGAAGTTACAAGGATGTTGGAGCTAGATGTAATTGAGGAATCAAATAGTGACTGGTCTAGCCCCATTGTGTTAGTTCTAAAATCGGATGGCATTTGGAGGTTCTGTAACAACTTCAGGAAGATTAATGCAGTGACAAAGTTTGACACATACACAATGCCCAGGGTAGATGAACTTATAGATTTGGTGAGGCCTGCTATCTGACCACATTTCAGAGGGCCATGGACAGGACTCCAAGACCTCAACGACAGTATGCAGCAGCCTATCTGGATGATATAGCGGTACATAGCACTGATTGGGAGTCTCACTTGCGCAGTGTCCAGGTTGTCCTTGATTCCCTCTTCAAAAAAGGTTTTATGACGAATCAAAAAAATTTGGAATTGGTTTAGAGGAAGCCAGGTATTTGGGCTACACTATTGGCCGTGGAGTCATTAAACCACAGGTGAATAAAGTAGAAGCCATCCAGAAGTGGCCACGTCCTGCAAACAAGAAGCAAGTCAGGGCCTTTCTTGGGATTGTGGGGTATTATAGAAGGTTTATCCCCAATTTTTCAACTATAGCTGCTCCACTGACAGACCTTAGGAAAGGGAAAGACTCTGTAATGGTGAAATGGTCCCCAGTAGCAGAGGAATCTTTCCAAGTCCTGAGAAAGGCTCTTTGTGCACAGCCAGTACTGTACCCAATTTCTCCAAAGACTTTTTGGTTCAGGCGGATGCATCTGATGTAGGTATCGGGGCAGTATTGTCACAGGTACACAATGGGGAAGAACACCCTGTCGTTTACCTAAGCAGAACGCTCAATGACCATGAGAAAAAGTATGCAGTCATTGAAAAAGAATGTTTAGCCATAAAGTGGGCCGTAGACGTACTAAGGCACTATTTGGTAGGACGCCAGTTTGACTTAACAACTGACCATTCTCCTCTGAAATGGATGGCCCAAAAGAAAGAGACACTAACGCAGGCCAGGTGTTGAATTGGGGAATATAGATGCCCTGTCCCATGTTGGGCCACAGGTGTTCCAACCCTGGCGTTGAAACAAGGGGGAGGATATGTAGCAGAGCGTCCCAGAGAGAGAGACGGGAAAAGTCCTGTTCAGGGTTATACATCTCCCAGGCTCCTGTACACGTTCAGGGATCTCTGAACTATCGTGCAGTTCAGGTCTTGGTCCTCTCCCCCAGGCTAATTTAACCATACTGCGCCTATTCAGGCACTTCTGTCCTTCACGTAAAAATCATAATTTTTTTACTAGAAAAAAAACTCAGAACATTATATATATATTTTTAGCAGACACCCTAGGGAATAAAGTGGCGGCCGTTGCAACTTTTTATCTCGCACAATTAGCACAAAAAAATTCAAACGCATGAATTTCATGAATTAAAAAATAACAAAACAGTAAAGTTAGTCGAATTTTTTTGTATAATGTGAAAGATGATGTTATGCTGAGTAAATAGATACCTAACTCGTCACGCTTTTAAAATTGCGATCACTCATGGAATGGCGCCAAACTTCAGTACTTAATCTCCATAGGCGACGTTTTAATTTTGTTTACAGGGTATCAGTTTAGAGATACAGAGGAGTGTGAGAATTATTGCTCTCGCTCTAATGCACGTGGCGATACCTCACATGTGTGGTTTGAGCGGCATTTACATATGTGGGTGGGACTTACGTGCGCGTTCGCTTCTGAGCGTGAGCTACTGAGGACAGGGGCATTTAAAAAATGTTTTTATTGTTTTACTTTATTCTTTTTATTTTTTCACTTTTTTTTATTCCTTTTTTGGATCACTTTTATTCCTATTACAAGGAAGGTAATAGGAATAGTGTGTGACAGGTCCTCTTTATGGAGAGATGCGGGGTCAATAAAACTCTGCATCTCTCCTCCAGGCTGGAAAGCATGAGATCGGGAAAAAATTCACAGATCTCATACTTTCAGCCGCGGTCGTGGCTTTATTTACTTCCAGGCCACCATCTGGTCACCGGAAATCTCTATGCTCTTCGTTCGGCGGCGGCTGATCTGATGGCATGGGAGAGCCTGGAGAAGCACCAGATGGCAGCTGACTTTTAATATTCGGACACTTACCTGTCCTGGAGTCTAGCGCTGTCCGCAGCAGAGGACGAGCAATCGCTCGTCACTCTGCTGCCCCCCGCCATCCTCAGTGAGGGAACCAGGAAGTGAAGCGCTCCGGCTTCACTGCCCGGTTCCCTATGGAGCATGCGCGATTTACACTACGCCTGCCTATTGGCTCCCGCTGTGTACTGGGAGCCGAGTTTTCCCAGAACACAAATGTGACACCGGAGGGGGGAGGGTTCCAATCAGCGGGAGTTCCACTTTAGGGTGGAGCTCCGCTTTAAACTCACCTGAGACAGACAGCCAGTGCTCTGTCTTAAGCCTGGGAACCTCAGACAACTTCTGTCTAGGAGAGCAAAATGTTGGTGAAAGCTTATGTGGAAGCTGACAAGCTGTAGGTTTGCTCAGCCTGGCAGCCTGGTAGTTAGGATCTGTAAATATTGTATAGTTACTGCCGAGACACGGCTAGATTTTTGTTTGGCTATTTTTGTTCCTATTTGTTTTTGGAACACTGTACAACACCTGTATATAGACCTGTATATATCACAAATAAAAAGCTGGGGCTAGAGTAGAACCCAATTTACCCCCCATCCACATCGGATTCCGAAGTTGTTAAACAGATCAATATCTCACCGATCGTACTTTACACCAAATAATGCCAATGCTCGGGTCAACAACAAAACCACAGAACGATCATTTACTTCTGCTCCCTCTACAGATGAACTTCCGCTGTCCACCACTTCTTTTTTATTGGTTACCCCCTCCCAGGACCAAAAAGAAAACTCAACAAGAGGAAGAAGAGGGGAAGACGTAGACACAAACCAAAGAGAGAAACTACACAGACTGTAAAATATTTATGCCTTCACCCCTTCTGACTTATCACTATTAGCACAAGGCCTTACCTTAGCACCTACGGCATCTTTCTTGATCTAAATAGATTCATCAGGAATTTCAACACCAAAGCTTCACGAAAACAATGATAACACTAATGAAACAGAAGATAACTCCATTCCGTCCAAATCCATCATGGACACTATGGCCCAGATTCACAGAGCAATTACGCCTGTCTAACTGGTGTTAGACAGGAGTAATTTCAAATTTCGCGTGCCGTATCACTAGTTTGAATCCTCAAACCATGATATGGCGGCTTCGGGCTTCGATCCGAGAGCCTTACGTCTTCGTAAGCCTTCGGATCTACGCTGCGATATTTTTGCGGCCGCTGGGAGGAGTTTGCGTCGTTTACATGCGTCGATATGCAAATGAGTTTTTACGGCGATCCACGAAGATACGAGCGGTCTTCGCAATCGCTTACGTCTATTTTTTTTTTTACGTACTGTTAGACCAGCTTTTTGCTGGTCTAACGGTGCGTAGCCCATGTTGAGTATGGGCGTCGTTCCTGCGTCGAATAATTTTTTTTTTTTTTTTTACGCAAGTCGTTCGGGAATAGAAATGTCCGTAAACAACGCTACTCAAACAACGAATGACGTAACGACGTGATTTTGCGCAATGCACAGCGGGAAATTTCTGAACGGAAATGCGCAGTTCGATCGCCGCAGGAACGCGCCTATTTTAAATGCTTCACGCCCCCTACTCGCGTAGATGGCTTGCGCCGGGAGAAATACTCTACGCCGCCGTCGTTTACTGGACAAAATCTACCGGGATTCCACGTAGAGACAGGTAAAAAACGGCGGCGTAGAGTATTTCTGTTACTCTACGCTAATCTAATTCTCTCTAAATCTGGCCCTATGGATCCACTAGAATTAAAGGCACTAGAGGATCTAGAGGACCTCTATACAGATATTAACCACTATGTCGAATTACTTACCCAACAACACTGCTCATCCTCCCCGCCGATTCAGCATACCAGATTTAAACCCAAATCTATATTTAATCCCACATTTGCTAAGTGCCCCTACATACAGAGCTTCTATCATGTGGTGTATAATGACTTCCTTCGCCTATGCCAACATTCCACCACATCCACCCAGTCTAAATCGAACCTGACTACAGCAGAATCAAAGGCCCTAAAAATTACAGATAATCAACATCTAATCATCAGACAGGCAGACAAAGGAGGAGGCATAGTGGTACAAAGCTGTACAGATCATCAAGCAGAATCAGATAGACTCCTATCGGATACATCCACATATAAGAAACTTACATCAGACCCACTGCCCGATTTCATAATTGAAGCCCCTGAAATAATCTTAAGGGTAGCCAGTGAAGGGATCGTGACTAAATCAGAAGTCGCCTTCCTGAAACATGACTATTACAAAAGACCATGGCCCAGATTCACAGAGCGATTACGCCTGCGCAACAGGAGATGCGCGTGCGTAAGTCGAAATGTGCGCATGTGTTAGACTGGCGCATCCGTCCGCGCAAAAGTGCGCTAGACAGACCATTGATTTGCTAGTCAAATATGCTAATGAGGGACTTACGGGGATCCACAAAAGAACGTTGGGGCTACGCAGTGTGCGCAACAGCAAAATGTCCTGTCTAAAATTAGAGCATATAAAAGCTGGTCTAAAAAGAGAAAAAAAGTCTACTTGTTAGGTAAAGCAACACTGTTAGTGAGGAGCTCAGCAGTCACACGTGTTGCACAACAATCTGTATGCCAACATGCCAGGGGCATCATCGCACATAGCTATACTACTGACTTTAGATGAACAAAGAAGGATGAGGGCACTGAGGAGGGCACTAAGGAGGGCACGGGAGATTTTTTTTTGCTTATCTAAACTTTACAATTTAATATAATCTAATACAATATTCTTATCTGATACAAGCCCCTCACTCTTCACGGGAGAGGATATATCACACACGCATAGACATCTTTGGCATGAGTGATTCTGAGGTGTCTCGCATCTTCAGATTCACCCCTCATGCCATCATGGAATTAACCACAACCCTGCAGGAGGACATCACCAGCCCAACACATGACACTACCCATGACAGCTACATATACAATCAGAGCCCCATCCCCACAGATTTCGAACAGAACATGTATGGGGACAGCTGGCTGGTTGGTGAGTGACATGGGTGGCAGGCATGACTGCACACATGCACATGCACTACTAACCTGTCTTTTCCCTTCAAGGTCACTCTGCATATGCACTGGGACCCCATCTCATGACCCCATCTCATGCCAGCTCACATATGCATCTTTGCACGTTAAACACACATTAATCATGGCACAATGAGAATGCATGCATGCACACCACTGTGGTCCCTAGCACACACACCCCACATCCTCATCACATTGGATTGGCACCAGTCCACCATGCAGGACTTGTGAGCTGCAACGCCACGCCACGGCTCCAATTATGTCACTGTACATTCATACACCATTCACACAGACCTGGGGATCAACTTCTCCACCACAAATGAGGGTGACACCCCTTTTCCGGCAGGAATATCACCCCCACATTCCAAAATCATACACAAACAGAACCAAAAAAATTAAATAAATGACGAGCAAAAATAAAAAATGCCCAGCAAAAATATATTTTAAACAAAATAACAACAAAGAAAACACATAAAAGACAAAAATCACTCTGCAAAACAGTGCCCAAATATCTCAAAGACACGTCACGTCACAAACAAACAAACGCTAATAAACAAAAGCACCTTGCTGTATAGGAATGGATACAAAGGGATGTGCTTTTGCAAAGGAAGTGCATTTGTGTCTGTCTATTTATGCTGTTTGCGTAGTTCACTAAGTTGCCTGGGTCCACTTCCAATTTCACTGATTGCGCCGCTCCCGAGTTGTGAGCATGCGCACAGCGGAGCTGACCATGGTCTCCTTCAAGCGCGCATGCGCGAGCCGTCCGGCCCTTCATTTGCATGGGGTCACAGCTCATTTCAATGTAACACGCCCACGTCCTTCCCAATTTGTATTACTCCGCCTTACGCCTCTGAAAAAACGTTACGCCATGAGCAATTTTCTGCGCAAAAGCTACGAGAATAGGGTGATTACGCGGCAAAATTGCGCAAGTCTAACGTAAAGGCGGTGTGCTACGCCGGTCCAATAATGCGCAGATGTACCTGAATCTGGCCCCATATTTTTACCACTTATCAAAGGTACACAAAGACTCTGAAAATCCACCTGTGAGACAGATTGTCGCAGCAATGGAGAGTGTCACCAAGTAGTATTTCTCTATCTACCTCGAACATTTTCTACAACCAATAGTCCAAAATCTTCCCTCATATATAAAAGACAGTATACACCTTATGGAAATGTTGGAGCATTACTCTTGGGAACCAACATATCGTTGGCTGTCATTGGACGTGGTTTCACTTTACACATCCATCCCACATATGGTAGGTCTACAGGCTGTAGAATACTACCTAAGTCAAGATCCATCACTCAACTCACGACAGACCCACTTTTTATTAAAAATTCTGGAATATTGTTTATCACACAACTACTTTGAGTCCGATGGCATCTTCTATATTCAGACACAAGGCACATCTATGGGGGCAAATTTTGCCCCAAGCTATGCAAATTTGACCATGGGTAAGTGGGAATATCAATACATTCGACAAAATAACCCTTATGCTTCCCATATAGTGTATTACGGATGCTACATCGATGACGTAGTCATCATATGGGACGGCCCTGAATCCATAATTCCAGCCTTCTTACAATACTGTAACACAAATAATATGGGACTATCTTTCACCTTCGTATCCGATAGCAATAAGTTGGCCTTCCTAGATCTCAAATTATTCCATCAAGACCACACCAGCTGTACTCAAAATTACACCAAGCCTACCTCAGGTAATTCCTATTTACACTATAACAGTTGCCATCATCCTCGTTGGAACAACAACATACCCAAAAGCCAGTTCTGCAGGCTTAAATATAATTGTACTCTAAACACATGACTACAACACCTATGGCCAACTACTTAAAACCAAATTTCATGAGAAAGGATATCAGAACACCATTGTTAAAGAAGCTTTCCAACACTATCTTCATAAAAACCTAAGCATCAAGAAAGAAGTGAAACCATCTTACAGCTCCCAACCCACCCACTTTATTACACAATTTCACAATAAATTCAAAAAATGCAAAAGATCCTCTCAAGACACTGGCCCATACTAAGAGAGGACCCCCACCTGAAAACCTCAGTTAGCGACCATCCTCTGGTTACCTACAGACGTGCCAGAAACATCAAGGCAAAAATAGCCCCAAGTAAGACCAAGACATCTCACCCCACCCATAGTATCCCCCTCACTTTTTTCAACATAAAGGGCATGTATCAATGCAGGAAGCCACTATGCCTCACGTGTGCCCATGTGGCACATAGACAAAAATACTTTTTTTGCAAAGGTAAACAATACGTAATACCAGACTTCTTCACATGTTCTACGGAATACGTGGAATAATCACACAATCAGAACACTACGCAAAAGATTTGGTGAACATCGAAACCTGGTAGAACAAGGAAAAGACAAACACAAAAATACTTTTTTTGCAAAGGTAAACAATACGTAATACCAGACTTCTTCACATGTTCTACGGAATACGTGGAATAATCACACAATCAGAACACTACGCAAAAGATTTGGTGAACATCGAAACCTGGTAGAACAAGGAAAAGACAAACACAAAAATACTTTTTTTGCAAAGGTAAACAATACGTAATACCAGACTTCTTCACATGTTCTACGGAATACGTGGAATAATCACACAATCAGAACACTACGCAAAAGATTTGGTGAACATCGAAACCTGGTAGAACAAGGAAAAGACAAACATAGTGTCCCCAGACACTACAATTTCATGAACAATCCTGCGATGGTCTACGAGTGTGGATACTGGAAACCATCCCCAACACTGCCCACTGATGAACGCTACAAATGACTATGTGAAAGAGAAAATTACTCGATATATTCCCTTGATACCATACCCCCCTTAGGCTTAAATGAGAGCATTGAAATCAATACCTTATTATGATATATTCTCCAACATAGGCAACATCTTCATGAATTTTACAGATGTAGCTATTGACATACACTAGGGCATTCCATCATATATCATGTGCACATTTTTTATATACATATGTGTATTATTTTATATATATATATATTTATATATATATATATATATATATAATATATATATATATATTTATATATATATATATATATGTATAACATTATATATTTTTTTTAAATATATGCATATACTTTTATACACATGTAATAATTTAAAGCAGGGGGTTCACCTTAAAAAAATTCTAACATTACATTGAGCCGAGTTGTGAGAATGAAATTATGCTGACCTTTTTTATTGTCTTGCCGTACATACCGTTTTTATCTATATTTTCACCGCGGCTTCCGGGTAGGTAATCCTGCGGGACTGGGCGTTCCTATTCACATGTTAGTTGATTGACATGCTTCCCACCGACGCATACAGCGCGTCACGAGTTGCCGACTCGCAGTCCGACTTTTCGGCAACTCGTGACCCGCCGTATGCGCCGGTGGGAAGCCCCCTCACATTGAGTGTACAGCTTGTATAACAGTGTAAAATTGCTGTCCCCTCAAAATAACTCAACACACAGCCAAAATGTCCAAATTGGGCCAAAAGTGTCAATATTTTGTGTGGCCATCATTATTTTCCAGCACTGCCTTAGTCCTCTTCCACCCTTCCATGATAACATCACGCTTAGCAGTGTTAGAGCAGTGTTTACAGCATCGGAATCCTTGCAGGGTGACTTCCAGCTCATTGCCCTTCCCGTGCTGGGAAATCTTATTTTTTTTTCATTCATCCTGCTAGTTGGAAAAAAATAATAATCATGTATGGCCAGCTTAAAGTGGTTGTAAAACCTTTACAACCACTTTATGCTACAGGTAAACCTATATTAAGGCTTACCTGTAGCTATCCAGGATATCTCCTAAACCTGCACAGTTTAGGAGATATCCCCTGTCCCCTGAATGTCATCGGCACATGCGCACTAAAGCAACGGCACATAATATGGCGTCATCGCAGCTCCAGCCAATCACAGCACCAGACCGCGATACCCAGAAGTAACACCCCCGGAGAGATGTTGGTGGCTGGAGGGGTTTACAAGGACCGCTGCGGGGGCTTCGATCTAAGGTAAGTAATTCATAATGAGCTAGTATGTCGCTCATTATGCCTTTGTCTTGCAGGGTTTTATTATTTATTTTTATTTTGAACTGGTTTACAACCATTTTAAGTCTACATCAATGTTGTGCTTTAGCAGTTTTAAATGATCTTGGGAACTTCCAGAAGCGAAAAGTGTCAGTGAGCAAGTAAGTGATGCAAGAAATGTATACACCACGTTTGATTGCAAGGAGATTTACAGGAACAATGAACTTCAAACAATGAAATTAGCGTGTATGAAGGAGTCTTTGCTAACATTGACAAAACATTTTATATATTTATATATATATATATATATATATATATATATATATATATATATATATATATATATATATATATAAGTGGCTTCTGTTCAGAAATTGAGAAATTTCTCATTTGTAAGTCTTTTTTGAGCAGCCTGTTTTTCTAACCTTAATCTCTACAGCCCAGATCACTTTCACACAGTAGCCCAAAGGTTGCTGAAGAATACTGACACAAGCTCACAGGTGTTAATGCAGCCATGAACTTGTTTAAACTTCAGACTTTGGATGTACTAGACATGTCCCTAGAGCTGAAGAGGTTAAAGATTCTGCAAGTACAAACAAATACCTGTTAATCAGCCAGAAATGCACTCAGCTCCTAAATTTCTGAAAATTGGAAGAAATAGTGTCAGTTCTGCCCAAATAACTCCAACATACCAACAGTGAGGGTTTAGGCAAGCCATATACTATGGAATTTTCTTTCCTTCAACCACGGATTAAAGGAAAGAAAATTGCAGCCGGAGGTTTCCCCATTGTCAGAATACAATCATCAGTTATCAGTTATAGCTGTCAGCAGTGATTGAATGAAACAAACAACGAGGTGGTTGTACTGAAGTCGATCGATAAATAGACTTTAGTACACCATAGATTAATTGAAATTTGGCCAGTTCCTGCTGAACAGGCTGAATATCGATCTGTCTGGTGATGGAGCCTAACCAGTGTTAAATCGCATTTCATGCAGAGGGCAGCTGTCTGGGTCTCGAATGGTCCAACATGCCTTCTGCACAGAACTACAAGCAACAATGTTCATGATCTTATCTGGGTCCCCAGTGTGCTGCTAATAGAGAACCATTTTGTATAATAGTAAAGCACTAACACATTAACAAAATAACTTTTATTACTTTACTTTTATGCAGTCTGACTGCACACCCTTGCTGAAAGATAACGTTTTTAATGAAATTTAACCTTGCAAATTTACACTCAAAGTATAACTAAAGGCATTATTTATTTATTTTTAGTTTTGGATAGGTTAGAGAGGGTTTAGAATACCTGTCAGACATTCATTGCTGTCTAAATTAGGGAGATTCACGCTCCAATCCAATTTGTCCTGGTGAACCTCATTGCTAATAGTGAAAGTGAAGAAAAATCTTAAATTTTAAATGGTCAACAAAACAGTAATAAAAAAGGGAAATTTTCCAAAGAGGGCACTAATTCTGGTAACTACCAAAAATTTGTCTCACTTTGGAGGGATTTCTTCTTACTCCCGGCTGTGCCTTTGGCATAGTAATGGAAGTAAAATCTCACCAATGGGAAAGATAGTACAAAAAAAAAAAAAAAAAAACTGACAGGGTTATAACCCTTTCTTACTCGATCTAAAATAATAAGTAAACATTCACATTCAGTTCTTCTTTTAATCCAACAACTTAACCATAAACCTTGTCCTAACCATAATAATT